>JAFELL010002764.1:220000-241202 GCA_019059645.1 Caranx melampygus | reverse complement strand
TGAGAAAAAAAATCAAATGTTGACTTGATGATGGGTGGAAAGGTCAGAGGAGGAAAAGTTCAGCATGAATGTCTGAAATAGAAATTTTAGGGTGAAATGGAAAAAGACAAAAAAAAAAAAAAAAGTCAGCAGGGTTCATCCTCTGGGGACCACAGATGTTCCTGTTTATGCAGAAGTTCAACTACTGACTTGAAGATGGCACTAAATGAAAAATCAAAAGGTCACCAGAGTTCAATATGAAGGGAACAAGAACATCTGAAGAAGATTTCATCCAGCAGTTGTAAATTCAGAAATGGGGTTTATCCTCTGGGGATCAGAAATGTCAGAACCAAACCTGGTGATGATAAAACATTAAATTTCTGAACAATATTTCAATTGGTCCAAAGTGTCTTAGCAACAAACTCCACTGTTCCTGCTCGAGGAAACACCGTCTGTGTTGTGCATATAAGTCATTCAATTATACCTTCACTATGAACCATGAAACAACAACACTTTTCCTTTCTCTGCTCTGCAAACGAAGCCTGTGTGAAGTCTGTGAAGACAAACAGCTGGAGCTGGGGGGGGGGGGGGGGGGGGGGGGGTCAGAGAGCCGCTGCCTGGTCCACTTTCTCTGCTGTGACAAAACACCCTGGTCAACAATGAACTGCTGCCGCCACGAGCACAGAAAGTCCTTAACCACAGAAGAAGAGCAGAGAGCAGGAGCCGAGGGGCAGGGGTGGGGGGTGCGGGGTGGGGGGGGGGAAGCATGGTGTGAGGCGTTAAGCGGGCAGAGCAGAGCGACAAGGGCTTTAAAAATGACAATACTTTATCCTTAAATTGTTTGGAGAGCCTCCTGCCGCGGGGGTCATGAATCAGCCTCTCCACCGGCCCTGCTGCTGTCTTGGTTGGACTGCGGGGGCGACGGGGGACGTGACAGGTGAGCCATCCTTGCTGCTCCAGTGTGGACCCCCCACCCTCTTCATCATTTAACATTTAATCGAAGCTGCGCCACCGGTCCCAGCTCTCAGCACCAGCTCCTTTCTTCCCCTTCATTCATCTCTCAGAGCGAGAGCAGCTGAAGAGGAGCAGAGGGAGGAGGAGGAGGAGGAGGAAAAACCTGAGGAGCTCCCTCCTCTCTGATGGTTTGCAGTGATCAGGTGGCGGCAGCAGGAAGATCCGTCTACCTGTCAAAACAAAGAGCAGGAAGTCCCATCCATCACAGGAAGAATTAACCTGCCCCTCCCCCTCTGAGAAAAGACCTGCACAGGAAGTCAGATCTGGATCAGCTGATGGGAGCTAACGCAAGCTAACATGATATGAGCAAAGTGAAGAGATGCTCTAATCTCAGATTTGACTTGCTGACAGTTTCTCCACAGCGGATGGAAGCCCTGAAGGGCAAAATGCAAAAATGAAAAACTGAGGAATTAGTGTCAACAAAAAGATCAAGGTGTGTGTTGTGCTTAATGTGTGTGTGTGTGTGTGTGTGTGTGTGTGGTCCTGTGGTTTGCAGACTGCAGGTGTGACACCTTTTGACGTGTCAAACACAGGTGTGATCAATGAGGTTGCTGAGTGCTGCAATGCATTGTGGTAATTAGTGCAACAAAGGTGTGGTTAATGTTACTGTCTGGCCTCCAGCCAGAGAAACACAGGTGCAGAGTTTCCTCTCAAATCTGGTTGATCAGAAGAATCAAGAAGCAAAAGAGTCGTGTCGTGTCGTGTCGTGAGCGAGGTCGTTTACATTGTGAAAGATGTGAACCAGGAGCTCACTGTCGTCTGAAACATCTGTGAGTCGGGGGTAAACGCTGCTGCTGTGCGTTTTAACCATTTACCTTTGTGTGCAATGAGGTGAACAAACAAACCTGACTCTCTCTCTCTGTCTGACCTTTCGCCACAGACGACAAACAGGAAACAGCCGTTATAGATTTCAGCGGCGCCCGGTGTGTGCGCCGTGCGGACCAGACCGATCGATACATCATACTAATAAGTAAAATCTGCAAGCGCCATTATCGCTTGTCATGTTTACCTGCCCGAGTGAGTAATCATCCAATTTAGTGAGAGCTCACCAAGGTGAGCAGAGCTGCCGGGGAGCTCGTTATGAGTCGTACCTTCTCTCCGACACAGACAAATAATAAGATCCCAAAACATACATGTTAATATTGCTGCAAGCCTATTAGGCCTGCAGGGCCTGTGTGTGTGTGTGTGTGTGTGTGTGTGTGTGCAGGTGCACAACGAGGTTTTTGCTGAGTTGTTTCCCAGAGTGCTGTTAATACTCGAGCACAGCAGCTCCAATAAAGAACATGTCTCAGTGGAGACTGGAGGCAGCAGCCATCTTTAACGCCTTGAAAGGAGAACGTGTCACAGTAAACAAGACTAAAGACCAAACTGTGTCCCACTTACATAATGTTACACACCATGTACTGAGGTTGGGGGGTGTGTGTGTGTGTTGTGTACAGGTTATAGCACAGTGACTGCAGACTGAGTTAGCTCTGCTGTGTCTGTTCTCAGACCTGAGTGTTTCCAGTGTGTTCCATTAACCTCTCAATGTGCACTTTGAAGCTCATTTCCACACAGTCCAGAGCAGCTGGAGACCACAGGAGAGCTACAAGCTAACATGCTAACAGCTGTGTCTGAAGTGAGATCAACATCTCTCTCAGGTTTGACTTGTTCACTTCAACATCACTCCATGTTTTCCTCCTTGTAGAGCTGATGTGTGGATCATATAATGTTGTGGTGATGTAATGATGATGATGTAACAATCAGGACAGACGGAGTGTGTGGAAACTGTGGTTGACACTTTGCAAAAGAAGAAGAAGAAGAAGAGAATTTGTTTGTTTTCAGACTCTTCCAACATTTCTCAGCACTGAAATGGGTTTTTTCCACATTAAAGTCACAGTGTCTGTTGAAAAGCATCGTCAGCTTTAACTGGAATGACACAGCTTTATCTGCGAAGCATCACTCAGTCCAAACACAGACCTCTCCGTTGTTGGACACATGTTCGACCTGTAAGTTCCACCACCGTGGCTCTCTGAGTGGAAAGCCACTGAGACCTCTCTGCTCTTCTGCAGAAATCAAATAGTGACAAACATCAGTTAATGACACTGACGGGTTTTATCCGGCAGCATCTTCTTCACTAATGAGAAACACTTGATGATGTTTGAAGCCTGAATACAATCAGCAGAAGTTATAATCTAATGTGAGACTGTAAACAAACTGCATCATCATCATCATCATCATCATCATGACTCAGATGTCACCACGACTGAACCGGAGCCTGTTGCTGAGTCACTTCTGAGCTCTAAAACCTTCACTGAGACAAAGTTAATGACAGTTTGGGGAAATGTAATGAGATTGTTCAGGTGGACTGATGATCAATGTTAAAAGTGTGCATTGTGAACACTGTTGTTTGGTGCTGCAGTGATGAGCTGTCATCTGTATATAAGGCCTTATCTGTAATGTTTTGTTGGGGGGGGGGGGGGGGGGGGGGGGGGGGGGGGGTCATCTTAAAGAGTTTCTCTGGTTGATTTACGGATCTTGTTTCAGTCTTCTCCCCAAAAATCCATCCAAACATCCCTGAGTGTTCAGGAGCAGGAAGTGGAAACACTCAGATCCATCTCACTGCTGCTGCTCTCTGTCTGGTAAGACTCCTGAAGTCTCCTCAGGGTGACTCTGAGCAGAAGGCCGGGTGGGGGGGGCTCAGATGTGATCAGTACATTTCAGGAAAATCATCATTGGATTTTAACATTTCTTCATGTGGAGCTGCTCTGGGCCAAAGGTCAAAAGGTCACGACAAAGTGGGGATTTCCATTAAAACGCTGCATGAACTTCGATCCATCCTGTGGTGGGTTTTTGGAAGATAAAAGTGATAGGTCACGTTGGTGCTGGGGGTTTGGGGAGGGGGGGGCATCAATATTCACATCACATAGGTGTAGACGTATCATTCATCTCACACACACACACACCCGTCCATGTGAGTGTGTGTAAAGTCAATGATGAGACATCAGTGATGTGTCTGCTCTGCTCCAGCCTCTCTGTGTTTCTCTTTAATCTGACTGAGGTGAAGTGAAGGCAGCTCTGACCTCCAGCGAGCCATCAGCCCGTCGATGGAGGGTTACGGATCGATGTGCAGTGGTGGAGGAGGTGGAGGAGGTGGAGACGTGGTGTATGCCAGTTTGTTCTGCGGGTCGACCTCGCTGACATGAGCCAACGCTTGTTCACAAGCAGCCGCTGGCTTGTTTTCACTGAAAGCCAAACTGATCCAAGGTGTTTCACCTTCGCTGCTGCCGTCGCTTCACACGCTATTGATATTCTGCCTCAGGTACACCTGTGAGTGTGTGTGTGTGTGGTATGTACTATATGTGTGTCCTCTGTGTGTAAGCAGATAGTTTGCCTGGAGGATCGCTGCTGAAATTATGACTCTCTGCCATGGATGCTGCCTGCCAACACCACACCACATCCTCTTCCTCCTCCTCTTCTTCCTCCTCCTCCTATCCTCTAGTGAATGTTTCTGACTGATGCCATCCACAGGGGAGAAACCAAATCCTGCAAAGTGTTGGAGGGTGGGTCCAGGTGGTGGGCGGGGCTTGGTGTGATTGCTTTGTTATGACATCACAAAGTCACAGGAAGTCCTTCGTGTCTTACAAAAAAGAGAGATGGAAATTTGAACTTTTCTTTTCAGGCAGAACTGGAGGGAAAGTTTCTGATGATGTCATTGTTCAGGGTGGAGCATCTGTCCTCCATCCTCCGTCCTGTACCGACTCGACTTCCTGCTAACGGTCCCACTGAGCTGTTAGCAGCATCATTTTTGCAAAAAATGAAGGAAGTGTCCCTCGACTTCAGCCTGAGGAAGAAGACGATGAAGATGAAGAGTGCTGTGACTGAGATCAGACTCTGGTCCAGTGATTTAGTTAGTTTAGTGAGGGGGGGGGCGGGGGCGGGGTCTTTTTCTGTCCGGTCTGATTGACAGGCAGCGAGATCATGAGCGGGTAGCGAGCCGGATAGATTCTCCAGATTCCTTAAATTGGCAATTAGCTTTAATGAGAGCTTAATTTTAATGAGAGGCTCTCAGATCTCTAAGTTCATTTGGTTCATTTCATGCTCGACCCCCCCACCACCACCACCACCACCACCACCCTCAAACCCCACCCCCTTCACCACCACCACCCTGGCTCCATCCCTCCCCCTCCAACCATAACATGACGGCCTGTCTGTTCCAGTTGGACAGATTGAAGAGTGGACGACTGTTGGCTAAACTCTCCAACAGTTCAGTGACCTTCCACCCAATCAAAGCTGATTTGTTCCACACAAACCACCACCACCACCCCGCACCCTCACAGCTACCTCCTCCTCCTCCTCTTTTTTTAATTTCTCTAATTCTTTATTTTATTTTTTTCTACCCTGGAACGTCAATCCATCTTATTCTAATGAAGCTCTGATTTCGCTGCACCAGAGCATCCGAGCCGTAACGATCTGCAGCCACAGCCACGGCCTCAATTAGATTATCAGTGGACGGAGGAAGGGCTGGAGGGAGGGGGGGAGGAGGAGGGGAGGTGGAATAAAGAGGATGATTGGCCTGATGGTGGATGTTTGATATAAATTGCGTTAATGGTTTTAATCCCTGTGAGTGCCGTGTGGACAGCGTGGAGTCGACCACAGGAGTGAGCTGGAGCAGAAACCTCGGCCTCGTTAGCGGACCAACCTGGAACATGGAGGATGGTAAGGTCTGGCAGCCTGGGCCTCTCCTGATGTGTGTGTGCATGGAGTCAGCTGGAAGTCGCTGCTTTCATTACTCAGACGCTCCTGAAGCTGCTTTGTTCAGTGAAACAGTTAAAAACCACAAGTTGTGCTGCAGTGAAAAGGTGAATATTGATTCTTTAAAGCTCCTACAAAGAGCTGTCATTTTGTGTTGATTTTGGCGCCCCCTGGTTTCTCTGTGTGGACCCGTCACAATATCAGCCATGATGAAAATAACTGAGCTCGGTTTTTACTCGCTAGCGTAGCAACAACTCAATGCTAATTTATAGCCTCGTCCACCCGTCACTGCCTCCAGAAGCTAAAGAGTTACACTGTTTAGAAACAGCTGATCTTCCCACGATGGCTTCATCTGCTGCTGTAGGTCACAGAAAGACATCAGCAGGAACCAGAGAGTTTGTGTATCCAGGTAAAAGTTCTTTGTAGGGGCTTTAAATCAGGTTCAGACCCAGATGAGCGGCTGCTGGTTGTGAGGCACGAGTTCCTCTGAGTCATGACTCTGAACGTACAGATGTGATATAACTGTCTCTGGAGCCACTGTGATTCTATGATTCGTTTCTCAGTTCAGTTGAGCTCAGCAGCAGCCTGCAGGCCGGCAGTGGAACTGCAGCCTGGTCCGTAAATCACTCGTGAATCTGAACATAACACTCAAAGCAGCGTTGAGTTGTACGATCACTGTACGTTCCACCGAGCTGAACGATTCAGTGAGCAGGTTCTTTTTGAACAAATCTTTTCAGTGAGCTGATTCTAGTGATTCAGTAGTTTCTAAAGAACTGCTGCTCCGTCCACCCTGACCACGAGGGATGGCCTGCGATCAATAAGTAACCGTACTGAGCCGTCAGATTGTCCAGTTAATTACTAGGTGGATGGCTGGCCTAGTGTGAGGAGGCTCTATCAACATCTCTGGCTGCATGTAAACTGGGACGCAGATGAGACGGCCAACCGGAGCTGTGAGCACAGCTCGATGTAGTTGAGCATGTACACACACCGAGTGTTAATATAAAGCCTGAGCACATGGACACCCCACTCCCCCCCCCCCTCCCTCAGCTGGGACACTTCCCCACTTCTCACTGTGCTAATTGCACTGTCATGATTAAGGGTTATCAACCTCTTCCTCCCACACAGACGTAAAAATACACAGAGGGCCAAACTATAGAAGTGGGAGAACACACACTCCGTCGTTCTCTCTGTTATGAACAGACCAGTGATCATACACATTCACCCTCATGTCAATACATCACATGTGCAGAGGGAAACCAGCACTGAGTGTTTGCTGCTAACAAGCATGTGTGTGTGTGTGTGTGTGTGTGTGTGTGTTACCCTCTGAGCTCCATTGTTTCCAAAAACTATTAGAACCATCAGTGAGTCACACTGCTGCTCTGGCTGACATGTTCCCTCATTACTATGAACACACACACTGTAATTTCACCCAGTCCACACACACATACACACATACAGTGTCCTGCTGCTCCAAATACCCACCAGGGCACCGAATGTGGATTAATCCGCCACTAAAAGTAGTTCCCAGCAAACATACAGTGCATCCAGAAAGTATTCAGACCCCCTCCATTTGTTATGCTGCAGCTTTATGTTAAAATCAGTTTAATTCATCCTTTTTCCTAATCATTCCACATTCAGTCAGAACCTGATAATGACGGCACAAATACTGAATCATAGAAAGTTTTTGCAAGTTAACTAAAAAAGAACATAAGTATTTATAAGTGATGATAATGATTTTTAACTTACGAGCAGTTGAAGGGGGTCTGAATACTTTCTGTATGCACTGCATCCTGATTTTCTATTCCTTTTATGTATTTCATTTAACATGTTCCTCCTGGTAGGAGTGATGGTTGTTTATGTGGTTTCATATTTAATATTCTTTCATCTTTTACATTTTCCCATTGTATCTAAAATTACAGGTTTTTACTCCATCCTGGATTCCTCTCTTTATAAACAATTTTGAAATGTGTTTCCATTGTGCAGGTGAACGTAGACAAATTGAAAAGAAAGAACATGTAAAGAGAGAAAGAAAGAAAAAAACTGGAGGAGTAAAAGAAAAAGCTCGTCTGGATTTGCCCCTTAAAGCCTTTAAATCTTCAGCTCCTGTTTCAGCTGCCGCCGCCTGTTAAATATCTTATCTCGCCGTTTCCATTCACACTCGGTGGTTTCCATTGAAGTGGGGGAATCCATTCCCATACTGTGCTATTGTGTCACTGCGCTAGATGAATATAAATTGCATCAATTTCCAGTGATAAATGCAGAGACGTTGTGCTGTGGATGCAGCATTAGTGAATAATTGGGAGGAAATGTCAGGGGCACATTACAATATGCAGCCGTATACTAATGTGTTATGTCTTGGTGCTTCACACAGAGACGCTGGGAAACAGGAAAACACTGAATATCATGACACAAATGCTTTTTCATTCTGGAGGGTGGAGACGGACGCCGCTAGACTGGAATATGAGAGGACTGAGATGACTGACGGCTCTCTCGTCGACTCAGACGTCAGCGAACAAACTTTTCCTGCAGCCGATTGGACGAAACACAACAGTCACTCACAGAAAAACACAAACTGGTCTGGGATCAGAACCTGGATCAACTGGATCATCAGAGTCTGAACTTTAGTCTGAGTTCTGGAGGAGGTTTTAGAGACTCAGCTGATTCAAAGCTCACGACCTCTGATTATTAACCAGAGGTCGAACTACAATAACTGGACGATTCTGCATCGTTTTTGAAATGCAGAAAACAAAAATGTGAAAGTTCATATTGACCTTTGACCCCATAGCTGAGAGTCTGCTGCAGCAAACAACAGCTTTAAGGCACATGAACATGAGCATCACTCTGCTCTGACTGATTTACAGGATATATCTGACTCAGCTGACACGATCAGACAACAGGGTGCAGATAAGAGTTCATATAAAGAGCCGAGTTGTTGCAGTCAGTTAGAAAAGTGACAGGACTAAGTTGTGTGAGCAGTGATGGGTCAGTGTTGTGTGTGTGTGTGTGTGTGTAGTCTCAGCTTCAGACTTTTAATTTGGAGGAAAAACAGAGAATTATTCCTCTTCCTTCCTTTAAAGTGATGCTGCTGACACTGCGAGCTTGGCCTCGTTGGTCACCCGGTCATTAAAAAGTGAGAGAACACTGAATGAGGATATTGCAGACTCTGTGTATGGAAGTATTGACCACACGCTCTTTCATGTGGACTGAATAATATCCTCAGCGAGAGTTTTCTGAGTGCTGTCATAATCAAAGCGGGAGGGATTTGTTCTGCCTCGCCGTATCAGAGAAAGAGAGGAGGAAGAGGAAAGAAATGAAAGCTCTAAGTACAGTGTTTGACTGCGACACTGCTGCTGCTGCTGCTCTGACACCACAGCCTCCAGATAAATTTGCAAAGTGTGTTTCCATCAAACATGACCTCGCTGCTCACCAATTATCTCTCCAGGACTGCATCGTTTCAGCGGCAGGGGTCGACCTCGTCTGTCAGGCCCCTGTCTCTCCTCCAGGCTGACGGGGGCAGGGGAGATGTAAAAGCATGTCTCTATCGCCAAATAATCACTTGCAGAAAGCGTGCAATCTGTGGGGTCAGAGGTCGGATCCTCCATAAACAGGCGCCGCCGTCACCACCGCGGCTGCCTGGCTGTCAGGGCCGGCCCTCAGTCAACCCGCGCCTCCGACTGGATGAAAGCCTCTGTTGTCTCCTGGAGCAGGCGGAGAGTGCTCCGCTGCAGGATCGACCTCCTCACACTGTTCACCAGGAGCAAATGTGTGTCTGTCAGGAGGGGGAGGAGGAGGAGGAGGGAGGAGGAGGAGGAGGAGGAAGGAGAGGAGGGGGAGGAAGGCTCTAATACACACTGTCAAACTCATGTTGCACAATTAAAACTTGTGATGAAGTGTGATTGTCATAAAAAGGTCACAAGGTCATGGGACTCCTCCCTCTGTTTCTGTTACATCACTGATGATGCGTTCAGGTGTTCATGTATTTAAGAACTATTGCTTCTTCTTCTTTTGGTTTTTATCAGTTTTCATTGGATATTAGCAACTTCACTCACACAGGAGCACTGAACTTGACTCTTTACACTTTGTTTTACCCGGGGACAGAAAAGTAGCAGTAAAGTAACAGTAAAGTAGCAGTAAAGTAACAGTAAAGTAACAGTAAAGTAGCAGTAAAGTAGCAGTAAAGTAACAGTAAAGTAACAGTAAAGTAACAGTAAAGTAGTGTGAACCTGAACCTGATCTGACAGATAAATAAAATAAAAACTAACATATCCAGTAAACGTGTTAGAAACTGGGTTAATAAATCCATACGCTGTGTCTTTAACCAATAAAAAAGGTGTATATTTATGTTTTTCTGTTTATTTTATAAGAGATTCAAAACATCAAGGGAAAAGAAAAACAATGTGTTGTCGAGGTTGCTAGGCAACAGGAAATGCAACTTTAAAACTGCCAGTGGGCACAGGTGGCGACGCGGAGTGAAAAACGTCCACAGATCAAACCGACTCATTTCAGTTCGGCCTTCAACGATAACGACGACAATGGACTGAGTCAGAAAATCAGCCAACTGGTGTGTGTGTGTGTGTGTGTGTGTGTGCATGCGTGTGTGTATGTGCGTGTGTGTGTGTGCCGGTCAAGTGAGTGTAAACAGCAACAGACCACCACACAAGCTGTTGAATAAAAGTCTGTCAGGCAGGGTGGAGCCAGGCAAAGGTCCAGGTTGCCACAGCGACAGCAGTAGCTGCCCCCCCCCCTTGGTTTCAGACTCGGGCTCATGGTGACGTTCCCTCTCGCCTCTTGAATTCCTGCTGTTGAAGCGGAGCGGAGGTTCTGGGGGGTCGGGGTTGAAAGCCTGTCTGTCTGTTCGTCTGTGTTTTACTGTTTCCATAAAGTTTTTAAGTCTCTACACTTCTTTTATCGTACGTTGTGTCGTCGTATCTTTGCTGCTATTGTTACATTATGTGGATAAAATTGAACAGACTTTCCTCCGTTTGGGGATAAAGAGTGAAGTTCAACTGAGATGTTACATCATCATCGTCTCCTGCCTCCATCTATTTATGTGAAAAAAAAATCTGAAGATAAAACAGTGAATATTTCAAAAAAAAAAAAAAAGTGAGACAGAGGAAAATATTTTCCTACATATCAGTTTCTAGGAGTGGAAGTTATAATAATAAAGTAAAGGTCAGAGGTCACCTGTCATTCACTAATAGGATTATGGACCATCCCCTGGGGACCATGAACAGCTGATTACACTGAAGTGTAACTGATCTCATTATTCAGCTTTTGCTACAGAGACAACGGTTTGGAAACTGATAAGAAGGTGGTTCTGACACATTAACAGGTGCAATTATCAATATGTTAATACATGTGTTTTTGTTCCTGTGCAGCCTCTTATCAACAGCCTCACTGGACGATGATGATGACGGAGGAACTGAGGCGGCAGAAACACAAAATGTCAGGAAGACGGAGGAATAATTCAAAACCTGTAAACAGCGAGATGCTCTTATAAACGCCTTCAAACCAGACCACAGAGCAGCAGCAGCAGGTGATTCATCATCAGACATGAATACATTTAGGTTTCTGTGTTTCCCATGTCGCCGTGTGTCTTTGTGTTTAATCACATTAAAGTGTTTCCTTCAGCTTCAGATATAATTCACTCCGTTCTCACCGAGATTTATTGTTTAACAGCTGAATATTTTGAAGCTCACTCATGTTTTATATAAATATCATTTTAGTCTAGTTGTTAGACTAGTTTACATCTGCTCTCTGCCTGACTGTTTTCTGATCCAATAAAAACAGAGCAGACTTCAGAATAAAACACTCAGAGAAACCAAATCCTGCAAAGTGTTGGATGGTGTTGTGACATCACAAAGTGACAGGAAGTCCTGACGGCTGGTTTTAAGGCTCAGTGTCTGAATACAGGCTGTGTGCATTTCTCTGTGGACTGAGGCTTTGATACTTTCACAGTATTAATATAGAACCTAGAGCTGCTTTATAATCACACTACACATGGACGTCTACCTTTATACTGTATGGAGCTTTAAGACGCACGTCTACCTTTATACCGTATGGAGCTTTAAGACGCACGTCTACCTTTATACCGTATGGAGCTTTAAGACGCACGTCTACCTTTATACTGTATGGAGCTTTAAGACACATGTCTACCTTTATACTGTATGGAGCTTTAATAAACCTTAGCCCGTCCCTCCCTCTGTCTGTAATACATGTTACGTAGCTCCTATAGCTCTTCTCATAGACATTAATAAACCCAGTGTGAGGATCACTTTATGTAACTATACACATCATTTCTGCCTGAGCTGTGTTTGTCACAGTCCTGGAGTGTGTTGTTTAAATAAAAAGCCGACTCTTCCTTGTCAGTTGTTGTTGTTGTTGAGTTGTTTTCCACATTTGCCCTTTAATAAACTCCAGTGCGAGTCATTAGAGTCTGAATAACAAGTGATGTGAGTTGTTGCTGTTGTTCGGTCGGACTGAGACGCTGCACCGACTCTGGACTCTCACTTTCACTTGGAGGTATACGAGCTGTTTGTTGCATCATCACAAAAGCGCTAATTACGGGTCGCCAGAGGAAAGAAAACAAAAAGTGCAACCACACAACAGAAAGAGGAGATCACAGAGCTTATTTACGGAGAAGTCGGAGTCTGACTGGAGGTAAGAAGATCAACAGCAGCAGCGGCAGCAGCAGCAGCAGCAGTTCATCTGATGTGGCGCTGACTCCGGCGGGTAAGTGGTGGTTCAGGGCCGTACCATTATCCTGCTGAGGGGCCGCTGGGTGATTATAGCCTGTTGCCCCCGCCGCGGGCTGTCGGGCTTCGTTAATACAGCTCTGAAGGTGGGCTAATTGGTGCTTAATTACTGTAGTCGGCCCACCAACAGTCAGCGCGAACAGCTGCACCCAGAGAAGAAACAAAAAGAAACAGGGGGATGAATTAGCAGCCAGAGACAGTGAAGCCATTCAAAGAGCATTTGTTCTGTAATTGTGAGAGGAAGCGAGAGGAGGGAGAGAACACGCTACGGCAGCTCGTCAGGACAAATTGTGAAGATGTGAATTATAGATCTCCCTCTCTCTCTTTTCCATCTGTGTGTGTTACTCACTCGGCTTTTACAAACAGCATCGCTCATGTAACGTTAAGAGGACAGATGGCAACTAAACCAGCACATGGCAGAACCTCAGCTCCCACTGTACATACAATAAGAGATCAGAGCAGCTCTGATAAGACCTGCAGACCAACCTGCGTCTCACTGATTAACGCACACACACACACACACACACACACACACACACACGTGACTGTACTCGCCTGGAGGAGAAAACAAGAGACTCAAACACTCACTGTGAAACAGTGATTAGATAGAGCTGCAGTTCCTCTCCTGACCACTAGAGTCTCCAACAGTCTCCACAGACCCAACATGTTTACAGCCTGGTACAGAAACAGACTTCACTTCCTCCTTCATGACGACACTACGGTTTCTGAGGAGCAGTTTGGAAACCAACAGTGAGCTGATGATGATGCACATGTGAGTTTATGGGGATTGACTCACAAGTGGAGCCTCAAGTGGCCGTCAGAGGAACTGCAGATTTTGTGACTTCATTGTTTTGTTTTTCAGGAGGTTGCTGCTCAGGGTGATGTCACCAAGGAGCCATCTTTATTTACTCACTTCACTTGTTTTCAACTGCAGTCCCTGGGCAGGATGTTAACTGGCAGCCTGTGACAAACCAGCATCACACACTCTATACATACGACATGAGTCATCCCTGAGCAATACAACATACAACAGAGTCTAAGATGGTGACTGTGGTTTGGTTCATATTCACCATGTTTACAAGTTTGCAAATATGTTTCAAACACTTGACACATGACAAATCTGTATTGGAAGTTCAACATTTCACTTTTAAACAATCAATAACTGTGATTATTGATAATGTCAGTGCAGCTCTGCAGGGAACTCTGAATAAACTCAATGTAAATCAGCAGAAACAGGTGAAAATCCTTCTGTACATGAGACCAGACATGTTGGAGTTCACCTGCAACAGAAAGTCTGAACACTGAGATGGAGACGACTGATCAGAGCATTGATCGTAGCTGCCTGGTTGTACAGGTCTGACCGAGCTGTATGCGGCCTACTTTGCTGAAGAAAACAACAACAACAACAACAACACAACAAAACAAACAAACATCGAGGACAAACTAGATGAAATCTTAAATGCCAGAGAGAGAGAGAGCTGTCTGAGATACCTGAGATAAACAAAAGTAAAAATTTACTAAGTCAAAGCGTCACAGTTGTTATTACGGCTCCTATGGCAACCAGTTACTGCAGAGAACATGCTGCTGCATCCGCTGTAATGAGAAATCCATTTGTGGACAAGGCAACAGCAAAGCCCTCAATTACTGCCAGCACACTCCCAGTCAACTGGATGTAGGTTCCTGCAGCATCACCCCCCTCCCTCCCTGCTCAGTCCCTCACCTCATATAAACTCCACAATATTATTTTTGACAAGCCTGTCTTTGAATCGCATTAAAGACTTCCCAGATTATTATTACAAATGTAAAATTACATCAGCTTGTCCCCTGGCTGCTGCTGCTGCTGCTGGCGCTGTGATGTGCGCTGATCACTGCGTTCTCAAGAGCATCTTCCCTCGGATTAGAGGTGCCACTGTTCATAAACTCATCAAAGCGCAGTGAGCGCCGAGCCTCTCAGAGATAATGAAAATGTGCCGACAATAACACTGAGGATTAGAACAGGACCGTGTGAGAGAGGAGGGGACGTGGAGGAGGTTTGGGGGCTTCAGAAGAGGAAGAAGGTGAAAAGAGAAAGATAATTATGACAAACGCCCGTTGGCAATTAGATCACATGTGATGTGGAAGATCGTTCGCAGGTTAATGGCGGCGGATTCCACCTTGCCACCGTGACGACAACGACAACGATGGCAGCACGTGCCGCCGGGATAACGAAGACGAAAGCAGGAGGTCAGCGATTCATTGAATTGGCCCGGATCATTAGGTCAACAGTGGCGGGCTCCTGCAGAGGGCTAATGGTGTTATTAGAAACCACGGCGTGAAATTCAAAGCAGCCGAGCTGGAAAATATGGATGCTCTGTCAACACGGAGACCACGGCGGCAGGAGACCAAAAAAAAGTTCCTCTGGTCATGTGCTGCTGTGATCTCTTCTAATGATGGAGGGGGCGACCCCGTGACCTTCTCTTCCCTGACTGCATCGCCAGGCTTTATTTATACCTCCACTAAGGTCAGCTGCACATAGGTGACACCTCAGACACTTACTGTGTGTGTGTGTGTGTGTGTGTGTGTGTGTGGAGGTGACAAAAACTGCAGATCTTCCCTGTGTGTCCTCATGATTTTAAATGTTGATGTTTTCAGCAGGAAGGAAACACCAAGGTGTGTGAGCGCGAGGATCAACAGACTCGATGTTATCTCATGACGAGTTCGGTCACTGTTAACCACAGGTGGGGTTTTGCAAGTGGTCTTTGTTCTTGTGTCCTGAGTCGAGTCCAAAGTCCTAAACTCTGAATTTCAAGTCCTAAACAAGTCGTCAGCTCCTCACAAGGTCACATGACTTATATTATTCTGTTAACTTTTCCCTTTACGTCAGTGTTGTAGTTTCCAGCGTCAGCAAATTAACATGTTAAGATTATTAAGATAGCTAGCTGTTACATAGGCTAATGTTAGCTAAAGTTTTAGCTCACAATGATTTTGTGCAACTTCAGATGTCGAGTGCAGTTGGAAGTTGTTGCATCAGTCTGTGATTCTCAACCTGCATCTTTTGCAAAATGCTGTTTGTTTCCTTGTCGGCGACCTCGTGGTTTTTGTGTGTGTGAACAAAATGTTTGTGCAGCAGCCGTCAGCTTTTCATCTGTAAACTGCACAGTGGACTGTGGGTGAAGAATAGCACCGAGTGGACAAAGGATGAAAAGAAGCATCACAGCAGGTCAGGAGGTAGAGCGGGTTGCCTGCTAACCAGAGGATCGGTGGTTTGATCCCCAGTCTACAAGCAAGGTAGTGAACCCATGTTTGCACTTATCGCTGAGTGTGTGAGTGGTTAGTTACATCTGCAGGCTGCATGGATGTGTGTGTGAATGTGACTGCAGTGTAAAGAGCTCTGAGTAGGTTTACAGACAGTGAGAAGTGATGTATAAATGCAAGTCCATTTACTGTTGGTGCAGATGGTGATTTCACCTCCTGACCTCTGACCCCGTCTGTTTCAGCTCTGATGGAGGCAAAAACAACATGTTGTATGTTAAGTGTTAAATGTGAGGAAGAACATTGAATAAGATGAATTCAGTCTGTATATCAGGCTGCTTTTGAAGCAGCGTCGGGTCGTCGACCTCGCGCATCATCAGATTCATGTCGGGTCATTTTTATTTTCTCACACAAAAAACTTTAAAAGACTTCATGAGCTTTTCCTCCACACGTGTCCTGAGGTGATGAACTTCCATCACCTCCCACCCACTGGTTATTCTGTATGTGTCAATAACCAGTGAATCCTTTACATCCCTTTTTTATCTCCATGTATGTCGTTGCCATGGCTACCTGCAGGTGAAGACACTTTAAACACTGTTGATTCACCCTGGAGCTGGAGGAGTTGGAGGAGCTCCTTGTGCCTTCTGTGAGTTTCTCCTCCACATGAACCAGATCTCACACAGTCGTCTCCGGACGCCGACGACAACGCTGATGGCAACGGCGACCACCTGCTGCTTCCTGTCGGCGGCGCAGCGAGCGACTCAAAGGCTGAGAGGACAAACACACTCATTAGTGTGTGTGAGCTCAATGAAACAACTCCAGAGCAAAGCGTCCACTCCACAGAATCATTTCTGAGTGATCACAGTGAGGACGAGGGCCAAGGTGGAGGAGGCGGCTTCTGCTTTTGTCTCCTCTCATTTCCTCAGAAAAAAAAGAGACAGAAAGAATGGGGGGGGGGAGAAAGAAAAAACAGCCCCTCAGAGCGGGATAGTCCCGGCCATTAACTGCTGGCTGATTGCTTTGTGCAAAAGGTGCCCAAAGAGTGAGGGGAAGGAAATTAGGGAATAATGGGAGGGAGTAATGAAAGGGATGAGAACTGGCAGCCCGGCTCAACAGGCAGCGGCGAAAGAAAAGAGAAAGAAGAAGAGACAGAAAAAACCTGAATTAGACGAGTGGCTCTAATTCTCAGACACTAAACTGCAGATTTCAAACGTTTGCTGCTGCTGCTCTTTCTGTCCCAGAATGAGAGGGAGGATGAGAGGTGAAAGGTTCAGGTACAGTCTGCTCATCTTTTCTCTTCTCTCTTTTCTTCTGTCACAGAAACCCTTCACTGTTTCCTGACCTGAAAATAAAGAGCATGAACTCCATTTCCCATAAGTCCATTGTCAACACATCTGTGTGCAGCAGCTGGATCCAGTTGCATGCTCTTTGCGTCAGGAGACGTTATCGATGATGTTGTGCAGAATTTCACATCTGGACGTAACGTAAGAAACTTCTTGAACCTCTCGGCAGGTGGTCTCCACGGCAACAGACTGACATGACATCTGTACGGTGGCTGACGTTGCATTCCACGGTTCCAGCTGTGGTGACGAGACAGGAGCGTCAAAACACACATCAGCGAGCCCAGTGCATCATGGGAAGCTCAGCGAGGCGGTGACTGTGTTTCTGTTTGACTGGATTTATTCATGCAGCGTCTTCCACAGATAAAAGATGAAACAGTCAAATAAAAAGGATGATGAAACATTTTCACCTCAGGTTTTCATCCTTCTGCTCTTCTTCTTAGAGCCTATAGATTAAACAGCACGTCATGACACCGTGTCGATAATCACTCTCGAAAGGAGCTGCTCAACAAATTAACATGAAATGACAGTTTGACGTAGGGGGCGCTGTCGCTGTAAAAACAACCAGCACAACTCAGGACGACGGCCAGACTGTGGTTTTATAGCAACATGGAAACACAACAGCCTGATTTCTGATCTGGGAGCAGCTGCTGTTTTTTTTTCCACCATATAATTCACCTTTTCATTCACAGAGGTTGGTTCTCCCCAGCTCGGCTCACCTCCCTCCCTCCGCCCTCCTTTACCCCCCCACCTCCCTCCCTCCCTCCCTCCCTACTTCTGCAAGTTTAAATTAGCATCCCATCTCCTGCACTCCAGCGCGTGATAACACATCTGATCTGAGCCGGCATGGAGTCAGAATACTAAATGTGTGAGTCTGTGTGTCGCTCCGAGGAGCAGCAGAGCTCTGCCAAGCCCATGCTAGGTAATCTCTCACCTCCCTCCATCCATCCATCCATCCATCCCTCCCTCTGCACCTCACTCCCCCCACCGACACAAAGACGAGGCAGAAATTGGCCATTTTAAGCATCAGGCCCATTACTGAGTTGTAAAAAGCTCCATTATCTTAAAGGGAATGTGCAGAAATGATCAGTAGATGATATGAAGACAAAGATTTTAGAGTTTAATGGAGCTTTTCTGTTTTTCTTTGCGATGAAACACAGACACTCTGATTTCCTCCTTTTTAAATCCCATCTGAACAGACTCGGCCTGTGAATGTGAGTTTTACCAGCTGAGCCTCGATCAGCACAGCGTGACAGAGAAATAACAGGATTTTAAGAACAAAACCAAAGTGAATTTATACATTTATTGGTGGTTTTAAACCGACTTTGTTCTGACAGGAGCTGAGAGCAGGAGGAAGTCGTGTAATGTAATGATCTATCTGTGAATCTTCTTATTGGCTGATTTTTCTCCTCAGGGTCTTTGACAGAAAATAATATGTCTTTACAGGATCAATAATGGACAGAATCAGACATTTGTAGCGACGCAGCGCTAACAAGCAGCTGAGGGAGCGCTCTGCGAGGAGAAAGAAAATCAAGAGTTTGAGATGAAGCCATTATGTGTGAATGCAGGAGGAGGAGGAGGAGGTGGTGGCAGGGGTTAAGGTCGAAGCAGGAACAGTGTCGATATCACAGCAGCAATTACAGCTTTATAAATGGGCCCCGTGTCGCTGTGAATGAGCAGCTCCATCAATCTGTCCTGACAGCGCGCTCCTTAGCCCCGTCGCTCCTGCTCCCACCCGCAATCTGTAGATTTCAACTTAGCCTAGAAATTGATAATCCGATTGAGGCATAACCTGGTTAGGCTGCTGAATGTGCTGGAGGGGGGCGGGGGCTGCATCAGAGTGTCGGCTCAGCTCGAACACACGAGGCCACAGCTCTCACTGGGTCAACAAAAAACGCAACACACACACACACACACACGGTGTTTGTTGTCATGTTGGAGAACATCGGTGTGGAGATGATGTAATTTCGGAGGCTGTCGGTCGACGGATGAAACGATGACTCTGAACCTCTGCAGTCTGTTTATTCCTCAGTCTGGTCTGTGAAGGTCACAGGTCAGAATGATCTCATGTATTTTTCATAGTCTGTTGTACATATTGTCAGGTCTTCAGTTTTCCAGGCTCTGGATGAGGAGACTTTAGGTTTGGTTCTGTTGGTTATGAACTCAACAACAACAACAACAAAAAGAAAGAAGAAGAAGAAGTAGGATCTGACAGGAGGACTCCACTGACGGTCAAAACAAGTGCAAAACTGGACGTCTACAAACTAAGAGATTTCCCATAATCCCCCAGGCTGCTGCAGCTACTGCTTTGATATCTAACACTGCAACACTTGCATCTTTGTCATAGTGTGTGTGTGTGTGTGTGAGGACGTGGATGTGTCGTACTTTAAACACTGTAGGCATCAGCACTCACAAAGCCCTGAGCAACACACACACACACACACACACACAGGCGAGTGTTAATTCAGCTCTGGGAGCTGAATGCGATCGGGCCGAGCCTCAATACTTCAGTATTGATCCTCTGAGCTCTCGTCCTAAACTGAATGAATGGAGCTTCAAGGATTAACAGCCAATAAGATCGCTGGGTAATTGAGTCTTTAAAAAACACACATGAAGAGCCCAGAGGTGAAATCGCTTTCATCACTGATGGTCTGCAGCTGAATTACACCATTTCAATCTGTGTGTGTGTGTGTGTTGTGTGTGTGCGACCAGTATTAGTGTGAGTTACTGCTCACTTATGCAGCGTTTGTGTGGTGAAGAGCTGAGTGTTAATGATCTCATCCAACCTGCTCACGGCTCTCGTTGAGTTACGTTTTGATTTTCAGCCTCTTTTAGCTCCTTGTTCTGGTTTTTACTGATCAGCAGCAGCGTCACAGTCCGTCCTCAGGGGAAAACACCATGATGGCAATGAGTCTGTGTACAGAGAAGACACTGAGTGCATTCAGCAGCTCCCTGACCACAGCTGAACCAAAGCAGATGAGATAATCACAAAGCATCTAGATTTTGCAGAGGTTTCGTGTTGTTGCTTCTTTTAGACACAGCAGAGAGAAAACACAGGTCAATGTGGAAAACAGATGATTTCAGCCACAGGCTTTATGGCATGTTTTACAGATGCGGTCTTTCCATGGCACTGCTGGGCCTCCATACTTTACACTCGGAGAACTCCGGTTTCAGCTGGTCTGTATTCTGACAGAGTGCTGATTAAGGAGTTCACTGATCAGTGACGAACAGAAGCAGAAACATTTCTTTATTGCTGCCTCCTCTCAAAACCACAGCTCTGTCTTCATTCACCCAAATGAACTCGGCTCCGTCTAAATGAACCAGAGCGAATGGACTAACACACCAGAGTTCATTTACCCCCCACCACGCGGGGTTAAGGTGTGAACGTAGCCTAAAACTCAATAAAAATGTCCCAGCATGCTCCATTCTGACCTCCTGGATGGCGGTGAGCGGTGTTTGTTCTCTGGCATCGAGGAAGTGAATTAACAGCGTCAGTCAGACAGCAGCTGCTTCTCTGCACCACTGAAACATTATGAATATCCGTCCATACATATGTATGTTGACAGATTACCACCTCTGCCTCCCTCCAGATGCTGCCGCCGCCCTAATGACATGCAACACCATCAGCTGTGTGGATTCGTCTTTGACTATCAGGCCTCCGCGCGCTGGCTTGTTCTGCATCCCATTACACAGCAGCCATGCAGAACATGCATCACCTGACTGACAGTGTGTAAGTGTGTGTGTGTGTGTGTGTGTGTGTGCATGGAGTAGCCTCTGCAGCCAGGAGCCCCACAGCTGCCAGGACACAATTAGCATCCAGCTGAGCCGTGAGATGCTAACTGCTGGATGCAACACAAATGTGCTTTTGCAGAAAGATGAGGGCTGAGAGTGAAGACATGTGGACGTCAGCAGAGAGGAACAAACCTCTGGAAATGAAGATAAATAAAAGATGGAGGTCTGCGGCGTCACCTCTGTGCTGGGTCAACCTAGCTTAGCTTAGCACAAACACCAGGTGCACGGTTGGAGCCGCTAGGTGGCTAACTCAAAAGAAAACAATGAAAAAGAACAAAAACCAAAACTTGCAGCTCTGACTCCAGATCCTGAAGCTCTCAGGATATTAAAGCCTGATTCTCTCGGCTGTTCACTTTT
>JAFELL010002764.1:45000-215000 GCA_019059645.1 Caranx melampygus | reverse complement strand
AGAAAGCTGCTGTCTGCTGGTCTGGGTCTGTTCCTCTGGTCTTGTTGCAGCTTATAGGCCTGTCACAGTTATTACGTCATCGTCTGATCACAATCATTTGAGCCATGTCCAGCACTATTTTCTCGTCATTTTCCATCGATTCAGGTGACATCATCATGTTGAGCACCCTTTTTCCTCTTTTTCTATGGTTTAATTGCACGAGTGGAGAATTAGCACCACAAACTGTTTATCTGGAGGAGCTTGCTTTCTAGTATTGACTGAGCATCTGTTGACATTAGCAGCATGGGTTTAGTGACAAAGCCTAAAGTCAAACAGAAATGCACTTTTTATTTATATGTTCCAATGTTTAATGCCAATAAATGTCTCTTCTTCTTCTTCTTCTTCTTCTTCATCATAAGGTGTATGCGTATTATTGATCTGTGTTTGGGTTTATCCAACAATAGTGGCATAAAATGATCAGAAAAAGACAATTAATCATCAGCTAACACTTGGTGATTGTTTACAGCACAGGAACAGTGACTCTGTGTTTTTGTTCTGTGTTGATGGAGAAGCTGAAGCTGCTGCTGCTCTGTACAATAAATCACTGAGGGTCAGAGCAGAGCCCACCAATGTACACCCCACCTCCACGTCCTCCTCCTTCTCCATCCCTCCATCCATCCCTCCATCCATCCCTCCTGCTATCTGTCCATCATACCTGCCTCCTCTCTCCATCCTTTCCTCCGCTCTCTCTCAGGCTGAGTGGGCAGCAGCAGCAGCAGCAGCAGCAGCAGTGATGGTCTCTCTCTCTCTCTTCTTCATGCCACTTGATGGGAGCATGGCGCCCCCCAGAGGCCAATCCCTCTACCTTAACACCTCCACTTCCACCTCCACCACCACCACCACCACCACCACAACCTCGTCCTCCTCCTCCTCCTCCTCCTCCTGCAGCAACGGGGCACATCATGAATATTTCACCAGGTTTAACTCCACTTAAAATATGCATTCTAATTGGACCTAAGTGCCACAGCTCTGCTCTAAGTAGCTTTCCAGATTTTTCCCTCGCTTTCCTCCCTAACTGACACATTTCATACGCTTGATGTATTTTTCTCAGCGTTGCTTACTAATCTGTTTCTTCATTCGGCTGAACTTTGCTGAACCTTCACACACACACACACACACACACACACACGCTGTCCGTCTGATTCCCAGTGGCATTCATTGTATCATGCAACATGGAGGCACCGAGGAGGAGGAGGAGGAGACAGGGATCCACCTGGCTCACGCTCAAGACTCTAAAGTGTTCAACAACCAAAAAAAAAAAAAAAAAGAAAGACAGAAAAAAAAGGAAGAGAAAGAAAGGAGGTTTAATTCTCCCTCATATGCATAAGTAAACTGTTGGACTTGTTGACGGAAATTAGATTTGAGTTTCAAAACTAAATTTGCAGTCTGTGTTTGCCAACATCACTGATGTAAACAAGCAATAAACAGCATTAGGAAGCAATTACTGAAACATACAGTACAGTGTGTTTATGTGCTGCACTCACTCCTCACTGAGCCTCTGCTTCCTCTGCTCTCCTTCACTCTCATGTTACATATCCTCAGTGTTAATCTGTGACCGTGCACAGGGCAGTAGCTCAGTTTTCTCTGTGCTCATTACATCGTGTGCTCAGTCGCTTTGTCTTGTTGTGGCACACATCAAGCTAGAAGCATTAGCTTAGCACAAAGACTGGAAACAGGGGGAAACTGTTAGCATGGCTGTAAAACAACACTACAACACCACCTAATCATAACACATGAGATCTTGTTCAGTTCATTTGTGCAAAAACTAAAGTGTAAACAAACAAGCTAGCCTCCGGTTTTCGCTAAGCTAACAAGTTAGCCTCCTTTAGTTTTAAGCTAATGTAGTTTTTCTTGACTTCAGCCTCATATTCATGAGACAGACATGAGAGTGACACTAAGTTTGACATCAAACTTAGTGTAATTATGCATCTCCTTCTGTCAGCCCTGTGATTGACAGGTGACCTGTCCAGGTGAGCCCCGCCCTCAGCCTGTGTCAGCTGGGATTGGCTCCAGGCCTCCACATGGATAAACTGCAGTCAGGCTTTAGGGATAATAAACTTATTATCACACACTGTCCACATACAAAGACATGCATGTTTGTGTGGGTTAGACATGTGCAGATATTAAATCTGTCCTTAGTGTCTTCTTCTCCTTCTTTATTCTGACTCTGAGGGGTTGAAGCTGGAGTCAAGTTGATCATGAAACCGCTCCACTGCTTTGTACCTGTCGTGGTCAGGCCTTTAATTACACAGAGATTCACTGCTGCTGCAACTGACATGAAAAAAGCAGGTGTTAGTCTGCTCCCTGCTTTCTCTGCCGGTCATTTTCCTCTCTCTGTAACAGTCAGCGCACACACACACACACACACTGCTGAGCACAGAGAGTATATTTGTTTTCACTGCTGCGTTGCGTGAGTAGGTGGTGGTGGGTTTGATGGTCACTCAGTGTTCAGAGGCGGCGGCGCTCTCGGCACTTGCACGAGGACACAATGTTCCCACCGAGAACAAAACAAGTGACCCTGTCATTTTCAGGAGAAACCTGAACGAAGGAGTCCAAGTCCAGCTTCAGTGCATTAGCAGGTGCAGTGCATTTACCTTGCAGTGCACACACACACACACACACACACACACACACAGAGAGAGTCCCTGACCACTCAGCCGAGTTAACAGCATATTGAGAACAAGCTGTACTTGAATGCAGCATTTACTGGGAGACTGTCAGGTCAAATCTGATGAGCAGGACGAGTGATAACGGCTCCGGCTTTGTAATTCCACACTCATCTGTGTTGATGGGAGCTTCATTCATTTGGGTCCGTTTTAATAATATATCTGTGGAAAATTGCGAACCAGAAAATGAAGTGTCACAGAGTCGTACGCCGCCTGATGAGAGAGTGAGCTGGGGAGGGTTTTTTTTTTTTTTTTTTTTTTTTTGAGGCTGATGCATTAAAAAAAAACATCCTGAGCAGTTCAGTTCACAGGAAGTGTGCAGCACACACAAATAATCATAAAATCTATATGAGCCACAGAGAGAGAGAGAGAGAGAGAGAGAGGACAGGACAGCTGGAACATCTGCAGCATCAAAGACCCGCGGCAGAATTAGATTTGTGGCCTCGATGTCGCCGGGCAGGATTCAGAGGAAAAATAGATGATTGAAGGATTTAATGGAGAATATGAAGCAGGGCACATGACAAACAGACTCCAACAGCTTACAACTGACTGGAGACTGTGTGTGTGTGTGTGTGTGTGTGTGTGTGCGCATCATATGAATGATGTGCACCCTGATCCAAACGTCAGGCTGTTTGTAAAGCCTGTGGTTTAAAAGTGGAGAACTCGACCTGTGTCAATCTTTATATTGTTTCACTTGTTGTATCTTTATTTAAAAAAGGACAATGAACAAAGACAAGACACTGATTAGCAGAGATTCAACAGGAAATTTGGATGTTAATGACTCACGACTACACACACACACACACACAAACACACAAACACACTCCAAACTTCAAGCCTGCTTTGTTCCATCAAATACACACACACACACACACACACACACACACACACTCACTCACTCACACAGAGGGAGTCCACAATGATTTGGAGTAGAAAAAGACTCTCTGCTGGTTTCATCCTCGCCCGTCGCCGTAGTGACCGAGCTGCTTTGATCCTCCTCGCCACTACATCTCTCTTTCTCACTCTCTCTGTCTCTCTGTATGTGTCTCGCCCCGTCTCTCTCTCTCTCTCTCTCTCTTTCTGCTCTGAAACATAATGGACAGCAGTGAGGCAGCCACAGCGCTTTGTTGCCATGGCGATGGCAAAGGAACTAATAACCTGGTGGAGAACAGATAAGGCCGTGAGCAGAGAGAGAGAGAGAGAGAGAGAGAAGACAGGAGGATGGAGACACAATGAAACACAAAGGTGGGGGTGTGTGTGTGGGGGGGGGGGTGATGTTGGGGGGGTCGGCAGTAGTACTATTATTATTGTAAGTATAACTATTGTCACTGTGAGTACCGAGTGTATTCTTCTTCTACTGCTGCACAGCCCGTTTGTTTGAATCACTCCGGCAGTAAAACGACCACAGCTGCTGATTCCACAGACGTCTCATCAACCTGTGGCTCCAGGGGCCGACGTGGGGCCCCCAGGGGTCAGGGTCTGTTTCTGTTGATTAAAGCCAAAGAGGTGACACATCCAACACCAGCATCTCCTCTTAACCCTCTGTGTGCTTTCAGACGCTGACGTTTCTCCAGTCAAAGTCCAACGTGAAGACATTTTTCATTCGGTATAAAAAAACAAAATAATCCATACGGTAAAGAAACGAGCCTGACTGGTTCATTACTATATAAAGTGTCAGGTTCAGTTCAGGAGCTCATGAAGCTTCATGGACGTCGCTGACACTCATTCATCTCAGAAACAGACAGTGGCATCGGCACGACGTTCGATCCAGGTCAGAAAGTTGGTACAAACATAATCAATGAACCGTTCAAGCATTTACTGAAACATATCAACAATATCAAGGGAGATTCTTGGAACCTGTGTGTGTCTGCAGGGATATCACACTGATATTTAGAAAACAAAGAATGTGAATGCAGATGTGTGATGAGAATCTCCTGCTCCACCTCATCCCAAAGGTCAAAGGTCAAAGCTCTGAGACCTGGAGACTGTGGAGGACTGTTTGAGTCCAGCGAAACGTTCTCCTGCTGCAGGAAGAACCAGGATCAGGTCCCCTGTGGTTGTAATGAGCACGGGTTCCTAATAAAGTGGTCGGTGACTTTACATCTAATTAAATTTCTTAAAGGACGTCGCATCACAGCTGCCTGCTGTTCACCGTGCTGCAGTGAATCCATGCTGACACACACAAACACACACTTTTTGAGCGTGTGTGTGTGTGTGTGTGTTATGGGGGAGGTGGTGGGGGAGGTGCAGAGCGACACGTCTACTTTGAGGTGTCACGTCTTCCGCCTCTTCATCTGATGTAGGTTTTCCAGGTCGCTGCCACCAGAAACACTTCAGCTCTTTGATCTTCGCCTCCGACGCCGTCGTGCGCCTCCTCTGGATCAGTGTTTGTGCTCGGCAGGTGAGCGCTGAGTTTACACACACACACACACACACACACACACACACACGCCTGTCCATTCTTTTACTGTACGAATGAAATATTACACCAGACTGTCAAAATAAAAGCTTGAATTGTTATCGTTACAAGTAACTTACAGTTTCAGGTCATTTAGTTGGATGTTAATTTTGTGTCTGGTTCCACTGTGGAAACACTGAAGTTAATGATCAGGTGTGTGTCAGGTTTGGCTGACATGCTCTGTTGCCTCTGTTGCCTCTGCAGCTCCACTAGCTTCTGGTTAGCGAGTGACATGGACTAGAAAATAAAATAAAAAAAAACAATATATGTGAATGTGGTTCTTCAGTTCAAGCTGCACAGAGCAAACAGGAAGTCACACACAGAAACAGCATGGAGCATGGGGTTGATTTTCAAAATAAAGCTTGACTTTAATGTCAGAACGGGTGGCACAGGGTCAGAGGTGAACTTCAGTCGTTCAGCGTACGACCCCATGGATCAGGAAAAACACAAAACACTTTGCAAGAGTAAAAATAAAACAGCATCAAACCATCACAAGGTTAAATCAAATCTTCGTGTGCTGCTGCAGCTCCTTCAGAACAAACTGGTGTTTCGGTCAAACTGCCTGAGCCAGTTATTATAATGAACTAATATTATATGAGGAGGTCACCTGAGGTCACCTGAGGTCACGTGATCATATTTTGTTGGCAGATGAATACACAGTACACAGGAATCATTTGATCTTCCAACGTCTCCACTGAGCTAAAGTCATCAACTGTAGAATATCACTGATGAAGTGGATGATGTATTTATTCATTTTTAACTTTTACTTTCGCAGATTTATGGAGGCGTCAAGCCTCATGTTTATTATGGGATGGGTTGAAAGCACCTCACTGGGTTTGTGACGACACCAGACCTTCAGTGGTCGACACCAACAGGATTAAGTTACTTTGCATGATTCTTGAAAACAAACAACATACAACAAACAACCCATAAACTCACTACTTTATTAAAAAACAGTTTCACATCAAACTTTCTTGTCTTTAAGCTTCACTGAGCTTCAACAACTTCTCAGACTCCTCTCCAACCCCCTCACTGTTATTTTTCTCCCTCTTATTGCCGGCGGTCTCATCACTCTCCTCGCTCTCACCTGTCACTCTGCACCGTGGACTGCGTAATAAAAAAATAATCTTGAAAAAGAAAAAAAATGAAAGTGAGAGGGAAATGTCAAATATTCTCGATACGGGGGGAGGACTCGCTCGCTGAGACGCTGGAGTCTATTTCTGACCTCGGAGGAGATGCGAGATGAACGTTTGCTGCCAAACCGTCGGTGTCACGACCCGTAATCGTCCAATCTGCCGCGCGGAGCCGGAGCCGGCGCCGAAGCATCGAGCTGTTTGTTGTTGCTCCGGGTTCGAGGTCGAATGTGTGAGTAATCCAGCTCTGCACCGAGAGCTGGCCTGATGGCTGATATCCAGCTCCACACACACACACACAGAAAGACCTTTACCTTCTGTAAATATGCAGACTGATAGCAGCTTCAAATGCAAAATATTACTCCAAAACACAACTGAAGGATTCTCCTGCTGGAGCTTCCAACAGTTTACTGTGTGACTTTAATCATTACTACATGTTATATTAAACTTGTTACAGTCGGTTCACTCATTAGAGCCCATTAGCATGTGCTTTAATTATACTGAGCTATAGAATAATAAACAAATATTAATGCTACTTTAACAGTTGTTCCCAACAGACCAAAGAGTTTGCATGTTCTCCATGTTCCTGTGTTGCAGGTTCCTCAGGTTCCTGGAACAGATTGCCTTCTCGTCTGCTTCATTGTTGAAAAAAAAAAAAAAAAGGTGGGGGTTAGTTTTTACCACAGTGAAAATATGCACTCTGAACCTGTGGGGGGAGCTCTAAAGGAAAGAAGAGACCAGACTTGAATAGTTCCCTTTCGGGCATTAGCACTGAAACAAGCTACAGAAGCTCTTCTGACAGTCACAGGCTGAAAACATGGCTCTTGAAGAGACATCAGTGATGTCGCCTGTGGTCATCAGCTGTTACAGGTCCAGAGCTTCTCAGACAATGATAATTTCAGGTGGGGTTAATGAGACGAGGGAACGATGGAGTTCATCCTCTGATCTGCATCTTTCTTTCTTTATAGCATCACCCTCCTCCCCCTCCCCCCTCCCTACCCCCCTCCCTCCTTCTCTCTGTGAAAGAGTCCGGAAATAATCTGAAATATTAAACACACACGACAATGGAAAAAAAAAAGAAAAAGAAAAAGGTGCATTTATTTCTGTGTAATGAATAGATGCTCTGACTTTCTCACACTCAAATGCCAAAGAGCAGAGAGAGAAATGAGAGCTTTCACCGCCACCATTTGTTCCTGGTATCAAAGAGCCGCAGACAGTTTCCCTCCTTTTCTTTTTCTTTCTGGACTCATTTAGCCTCATCTGAAATGAGTTTGGTACTTACACATGTAACTATCCAAATTCAATTTTATGTGGATATTTCTAATGTAGTGCATACATTAAAGAATGTATTTGCACATACCCGAGCAGAGCTGAATAGCTTGAAGAGAAACTCCTCCAGTCGGAGCTTATTACCCCCGCGCCTGGACTCAGGCAGGGAGCAATTAATCATATTTTTTGCTTTGGGTTAGAATACTGATTTCCATCTCTGCACACAGGAAATGTAATATTTTCAGAGCTGGAAATTCATCCAGCAGTGGGAACAGTTTGGCTCTGAGGCTTTCTGCTCCCCGCCGAGCCCCACGCCATAAAATAATGTGAGAGGAGCTGGAAGACAGAGAAGCTGCTGCTCAGCTGGACGCTGGAAATGAACTGTCTGTCTGTCTGTCTGTCTGTCTCTGTGTCAGTCTGTCACTCTGTCTGTCTGTCCCTCCTTTATGTCTTTGTAGGGTTTTTTTGAATATGGCAGAGAGCGTGGTGCAGACACGTGTTCGTCCTTGGTGTCGTCTGAGCTCAGGTGGTGGGAACCTGGATGACTATTGTTCAGAAGCTGCTTATTTACATTTCTAGCCTTCTAGCTTTTTTTCTTCAGGAAGTAGCTATCAGTGCAGAGCTGAGGCTGACGAACCAATCATAG
The DNA here is from genome assembly GCA_019059645.1 of Caranx melampygus. Lineage (NCBI taxonomy): Eukaryota > Metazoa > Chordata > Actinopteri > Carangiformes > Carangidae > Caranx > Caranx melampygus. The sequence goes on along the minus strand of JAFELL010002764.1, from coordinate 206,789 downwards.
AGCTTCCACCTCATCGCTTCCAGAGGTCTCCACCCAGACTACAACCTAACCTCTGAGATTTCAAAATAAGTCACATGAACAGGACGGATGCATTTTCAAATGAAATCATATGGACGTAGCAAAGTTTTGGGAAAAACTGATCAGTAGAGACTGAGAAGCTGTTTCTGTACCAGCTGCACACATTTTAACATGGGAGTCTATGGAGACTGACTCTAGTGGTCGGGAGAGGAAGTGCAGCCTCTGAGCTGTCAGTCCTGAGCTCCAGACCTTCATCAGGCCTTCACATCTGTGCTCTTCTGTGTGACCTGAGGCAGGTTCAACATCTGTAGGAATCACCCCAACAAGAGGAGCAACATGTGCAGCTCTAACCAACACATCTCTTGGAGTTGTCTGCATGAGTGTGTCTGTGTTGTGTAGCTCTGGTTGTGACATAAGTACAGTGAAGGAGGCACGAATCCCTGAGCAGCTTCTGTCTGTCCAAACCTTCATCTCTGAGTTCTTAGTGTTTCTGCTCCGTTTGCAGAGCTGCAGCGACTGATGTGAGTTTTACAGAGCGAGCGAGGCGATGGCAGCCGTCACTTAAAGATACGACAGGTAAGACAGGTGTGAGGGTGTGTTTACAGAGGGGAAAACTGCATATCTGTGTGTGCATGTCTCTGTGTGTGTGTGTTTCCCATCCACACATCCTGCAGGTTGTTTGTCTTTGACAACATCAGAGTCGACTTTTGCTGTTATAATCACACCTTTTTAATTCCAGTTCGATGATGGAGGCAGCAGTTTGAAATGAGAGGAAAACCTTGAAAAGACTTTGCCCTCTTCTGAATCATCCCCTTTTTATTTCAGACTCCTCCCATCAGAAGTTTATTAAAATTCTAGTTGTGGATAATAAATGCTTTCTAGCCATTAGTGGGATGTTTGACGTCTTTCAGCGACAGGATTTATTATGTGGCGTGCCCTTGGTTTTTCAGCTGTGTGAGTGCTCACAGAAAAGAACCTGTGCCACTTCTAAATGGGAAATGAAAACACACAAAGGCAAGTTTTTATTTCCATGTTTATCACCTTGAGTCTGGATCAGCAGCAGATGAAAACATATAAAGCATCAGAACAGAAAAACAAAACAGGAAAATACAAAAACTGAGTGAACACACACACACACACACACACCTCCATCTCCATTTTTTCCCCATGAGGTGAAAAGCTCGGTTGATGTTGTTTCACAGTAGAATCAGTTTTCTGACACCCAATCATTTCTCCACTGTATCACTGCCAAAATACATATCAGAGAAAATAGCTGCTGCGTTCCTGCTTTCTGCAAAACAACTGGAAAAGAAAAGGCCTTTTTTCTCTCTCTCCAGATCTGAGGTGTTCCAGTTCAATTTCTACTTTATTATTTGTAAAGCTCAGTTTTGCACAAATGAAATTTATATTGTGTTTGGGAAGTTTAGCAAACAAACCCAGGAAGAGGAAATAAACTGTTTTTGGTGAGAGATATAAAACGCAGTTTCATCACTGTGTCTTAAAAACTGGCTAAATGAAGTCGGTAAAAAAAAAAAAAGGGAGTTGATGCTGAAATTAATGTTTTTTATGTTCATCCACACAAAGCAGGTGAGAAAACAAAGCTGCAGTTCCTCTCCTGACCACCAGAGGCAGCTCCACACAGGCCCCTCCTCTTTGCCCATCAGCTGGCAGTTGGGGGCGGAGTCAGACACTGCCAAGATGGCAACAACGAAGCAGCTCACTCTGAGCTTTGGAACTGTTCTACAGAAACATGTGGTCCATGGAAATAAACTAAAAGACACCAAAATGTTTCCTCAACAAATTAGCATGAGAAGCTTCCCAGACTGGTCCCTCGCTTTATTGTGCCCCCCCCCCCCCCGGCCACGTTCCTTGGGAGACTGGGAAAAAAAAGAAAAGAATTGTTAACAAGAGCTCATCAAAACGTGCAGGAAGCCTCAAACACACTTTTGATCAGACGTGTGTGTCAGGTGATGAGCCACGAAAGAGAATAACAGAACATTTTGATCCAGCAAATTAAATAAAGATGGGTAATAAATAAAGACAGTGTTTCTTCATACAGTATGAAAGAGGAATCAAACCGTGTCTCTCCATCTCTGAAGTTTAAGGCCTTTTTTTTTTTTTTTTTTTAACTGCTGGATGTTTCCAGGTGTTACCCCTGGAACATGAATAAATGAATAAACCAGGTTTCTCTTTGAGGTAGAACACATCTTTGACTAGACAGGAGGAGTGGAAATGGCAGCTTTAATTGGCACATCTGAATGTTTTTTGTTCTGGATTGGCAGCCGAGCCTGATGGAGTAGAAACTGTCTGACATGATGATCAGTTGATGTGGAGCCAGCGGCAGTCGAGGCTGTGGAGGCTGGGTCCATTACTGCTGCAGCTCTGTGCAGCGCTCAGTTTGGAGACAAACTGCTGCTGTCAGGTGAAAAAAAAAAAAAAAAAAAGAAAAACCTCCACCACATCAATCGTGTTCTCAGAAACCTTCACTGAGTTTATGGTTCTGACTCCTGGTTTATAAAGCTCTTAATGGTCTGGCAGGAACTCAGCAGATATGTTTGGTCAGCAGCCTCCTCGCCTCAGCACAGCTGTGGGTGAAGAAGCTGCAGTTTGCATCCAGGAAACATCTGGCTGCACCTGCACTCAAGTTTAACCCCCAAAAAATCTTCTCTTTGTAAACGTCACACTGGCTGAGTCTCATCCTGACGATATCACACACGCTCCAGTGAACATGACAACGCGTTTCTTTTCTCTTTTAACATCTGTTTGTTTGTACTGATGCTAAAGGAGCAAAAGTACGGTGGCCCTGAGGGCTCAACTGACTGCAGCTTCAGAAAACACATGCCAAGATACACATAATTCGGAAAGCAACAGCAGTGTTTCTGGGGACACAATAAAGTGAGGGACCGGTCTGGGGCCTTCAGTTTGAGGTTTGACAAGAAGCTGAACATCAGTATCACATGATTCACATGGACTGTTGATCACATGGACTGTTAGCTTAGCATTAGCCTTTAGCCTGGTCCCTCACTTTATTGAACGCCAAAACCTTTTGTGAAGAGGTCATGACCTCACATGATCAGAGGGGTGGGAACAGGAACTGAAGAACAACAAGAGAAGTTTTCTATTTTCCTTTCAGCTGTAACAACAACTGCACTCAGCTTTTCAAGAGATGAGCGGCAGGATGTTCGATTAAAAGCTTTAATGGTGCTGGAGTATTGTGAACAAACTCAAGTCTTGAACAAACTGAAGGGCACTGGAGAGAAATAATAAATAATAATGATAATAATGATAATAATGATAATAATGATAATATTTCTGAAACCGTGTTGTTGTAGGTTTGTTTGTACAATGTTCATGAAACCATCAGAGAGAGAAAGAGAAACATGTCACAGGAGAAAAAATGATTCAGTTACACAAGAGAAATGTGAACACGAAGATGAGGCCGCGGCAGAGTCACACACAATCACAGCAGCTTCAAGTGGAGGTGAAGTGAAGAGAAGGCCGTCTGTGCTGAGGTCCGTCTGCAGGCCTTTGTCCATGACACAGGTCACATGCTACTACATGTTCCTCCTGTGAACTACTGCAGAGACAGCACAGTGCTGAGATCAGACCGAGAGACGTGGTTAAACAGTGGATCATTCATGCTGGGTCTGTGATCATCATGGGATTCACTTCTATAGACCAACTAGAAATCACAGTCACGTCTCTGTTATGGCCTCAAAGTGGGGTGTGTAGTGTGACCTTTGACCTTTGACATCTAAAACTGTTCGATGCATTTTTCTACACATTAGAAACTACACGCTGCTGAGCCTGTTTGAGTTGTGTCATGGTCTGGATGGCAGAAGTGATGATGCAAACACACGGGGGCTCCTGATTGGCTCTTTATTGCCTCAAAAAAGTGGATATATTAATCAATATAAAACTATTGGTTAGTGTCGGCCCCCGTCTTCATGACCACAGTTTAGATGAACCTTGATGTAACTCACCTGTTCACTTTTTAATAAGGTGACAGGTGGGTAAGGGTGACACATCGTCTGCTCGACAGGATGATGATGATGGTGATGATGATGGCTCACATTCACTGCAGTGTTGTGTTCAGTGTCACACTTTAGGAGTTGTGTTGTGTTGGAGCTTCCTGCTGTAGCTGGCTGCTCACTGTGATTTTTATAACGACCCTGCAGCCACTTCCTGTTTCAGCCTCTGACCTGTGCAGCGACACTGTGATCACTCATTATCCCGCTCTCTCTCATTCCCCTCCCTCTCTCTCTCTCTGCAGCTCTGCAACATGAGGACACTTTCACTCCATAATAAAGCTTATCACGGCTGATAATTGCCTCTCATTACCTCAGCATTTATCTGCCTCCCGTCTCCTTAACGGGATAAAAATCAATCAATGGCCACTCGTCTTGGCGCGCTGAGCTGCTGCTGCTGCTGCTGCTGCTGCTGCTGGAGTCACAGAGAAAATGGCGAGCGGCGCTGGTAGCGTCAGCGATGGTGGCAGCAGTGGTGGTGGTGGTGGTGGTGGGGAGTGGATTAGGGGCCGCCGCCCGGAGCTGCTGTGATGACACCATACAATCCTAATGGGCTTCTTCACGCCGCGCTCACCTAATCACCCATATCAAACCCTCTCAGAGAAGAGCCGCAGCCTCTTATTTATTTGATTTCTCTCACATTAAATTATATAGGATTTAGAAAAGGGATTAAATTTTTACACTTGTAAGAAGCCTGAGCCACTTAATTAAGGCTGAAAATAATACTGCAATTATTTTTGCAGAGGTTGAGAATGGAATTTTTATGTCCTCAGAGTATTTAGTTAATTATAATGTTGCACTCTGACTGTTAATTTCAGAAACTCTGAAACTTTTCTCTTTTTTTTTTTTGCAGGACTGAGGAGGTTTTTTTTTTATTATTCTCCTTTCAATCCACTGTGACTGTGGAGTCCATTGTTATGCAGACTGTTGTTTATCAGCGCCGCTGCTATCAGTAACACAGCTCATCATTCACTGCCATATTGTTCCAACAAACAATGGATCTGTGTTTGCAGTGTGCAGTACAGAAATCTGATTTACCGATCAACAGGCTCGATGGTTTTGTCTTCCACACAATGAGCCGTGATGAGACTGTGACAGGCTGAAGCCAGAACAATGGCAGCCAGAGTTTTCTACTTTACCTGTATGTGTGTGTATGTGTGTGTGTGTGTGTGTGTGTGTGTGTGTGTGTGTGTTTTCTTTTCGGCCTCATCTGCAAAAATAAAACTGTTTGCTCTCCAACTCTAGTGCAAACACGACACATCTATTCAGAGAGAGTTTCTCTGCTGCAGGCTGCAGAGCTGAGAAAGTGTTTTTGGAATTCAGTGTAATCTGCAGATGCATTATCACCTCTTCACACCACGCTCGGTAAATAAACGAAGTCAGATGAGCCGGCAGGTCGGCGGTGAACTTCAACCAGGAGAAAAGTTTTATTGGTGCAGCAGCTGCAGCAGAAGCTCAAGCACTTTAACATTCATCACTTCCTGAGATGATGCAGGATGTGAAGAGCAGCTGATGGTGCTGATCCAGACCTCAGAGAGCAAAGATACAAACTGTGTGAAGATGCAAAAGTGAAGATGGAGTTTACTGTTGAAAGAAGAGAGATGGACATTTGAGGAAAAGGTTGTAGTGATACAAGAAGTGAAACAGCAACTGTTACCATGACGTCATGACCCTTTTATTTTGAAGGGCTGATCCAAGAGAAGATCTAAAATCCATCTCAGTGTAGTTTTCCATCTCCTCTGATGTCGTTCTGATCAAACTGTGAGAGTTAGATCTCATCAGGTTTGGATTGTTTTACTCCTCCATGTTGGTTTCCACCTGATGAGAAACCTGACCAGATGCTTGTTGTATCGTGCGCTCTGTGTTTCTACAGTGTGAAAACCTGAACAAGCGTCAGTCTGCAGCTCGATGCCACTCTCTTCTAACAGTCTGTGATCCAGGATGTAAACACCTGGGAATGGGGGGGGGGTCAGTCACAGAGTCACCTCCCAGAGTCTGAAATCTGATTTTGAGCGTGATGCCTCCTGGCGGGGGCCGAAGAGCCATCGGCACCCATCTGTGTTTGTCTTTCACTCCCATGAGACACACACTCTCAGATGTACAGAGATGTGTTGATGTTGTTGTTTGTGTCGGATAAAACCAAAAGAAGAAGAAGATTACTGACTCTGCCCCTCCCCTCACCTTCAGCTCCACTTTGATTGACAGCTAAAAGGGAAGGGGAGGTAAAGGTAGAAGACGAATCCCTGTGGAACTTCACACTCTGACAACTTCCCTCCTCTCTCCAACTTTACTTTACACAATTTCTTACAAATTACAGTCGAGCATCGCTGCAGAGAGAAAAAAGAGAGGAGGTAGAGAGGGAGGAAGGTGTGTTTGTTTGTGAGGAGAGGTGAAAATGAGAGAGTGTGGATCCACGGAGCGTCCACTCCTCCGTCCTCTCGGTCATGCCTGTCGCGCAGCAGCTGAAGCATCACTCTCCGTCTTGTTTGTCCCGGTGACGTCCCGCTCTGGATGGATGAAGCTCTGTGCTCAGGAGGCTCCGCTGAAAAGTTTCCTTCGTTAGTCACAGTTGGTTTTACTTCTACACAACAGGAGGAGGCGTGAAGGAGGAGCCGGCGGGAGGAGGGGGAGGAGGACGAAGAAGACTGATACTTGTTATTGACCTGGGCCTCCTCCTCAGTAGTTCAAGAATGAGGCATTTGAAGCCATGAAGCGTTCAAGGCTCTGGCAGGATGATCATTTGTCCCTGAAGCCGGTCGTTGGATTTTTGGATTTTGTTTTTTTCACATCATCACCTTCATGACCAGGTAACTTTCCAGATAACTTTTTTGATTGGCTCCACGGGTCAAATTTAAATGTACCATCCCCCGACTCCCTGAACTTCACTGCTCCGACTCTGAGGAGAAGTGAGGACTGTTTTTTTTTTCCACCACTGTTGTGCTGTTTCACCACCGGCAGCTCGGTGAGTCTCTGCTCGCTAAGAGGTAGGAGAATCACAGTAAAGGTCACGAGTCGGACGATTGGCAGCTGGTATTTGCGGCGCAGTCAGTCTCCGACCCCTCCACGCAGGCCCGACGTGTTTGTGCGAGCCACCGCCGTGACACGAACAAGTGCTGACTGCTGTATGCAGTGCTCGGCCGCCTGACAGACGGCGCTGAGGGTTTGGAGGACTGTGTCATTTTACACAGACCTTCTCCTCCTCTTCCTCCTCTTCCTCCTCTTCCTCCTCCTTTTCATCCTCCTTTCTCTCAGTTCAGGTCGAGCAGCAGGGAGAAGGAAGGGGAGGAAAGTCTTTTGTCGTTCATCCTAAGCCAACAATTACAAGCTGTCAAAGTGCATTATGGGAAATAACACACCAACTGATCAGCGCCTCAGCTGTTTCTCTGAGTTTCACCTGTTTTAAAAAGGTGTGTGATGTGACCGTGAAATATTTGAGGGAAAAAGTGTGGATTCTTCAATTCACCAATGAATCGTGCTGACCTTTGACCTCTGACCTTTAATCTCGTTGGTCTTGTTTAATGAGAAGTTTATGTTGAAACTGAACATGAGAACATGTGACAGTTTAAACTCTGTTGGTGGGAGCCATGCTAATCGTTACCCTCTGCTACCAGCTGCTAAGCTAAGCTAATCACGTCCTGGGAAACAAGAAGAAGAAGAAGCATCTGAATATGAGACAAAGGAAATTTCCCTTCAGCACAGTTTCCTCTTCTTCCTCTTGTTCACAGTCCCAACGCTCATCCTGACATTTCTCTCCTCTCTTCCCTACCTCTGGGCTTTCGTCTTCTTTTTCTTCCCTCCCTCCCTCCCCGTGACCCTTGGCGTTGATCTCTGGCCTGAGAAATGTCATCCTGCCAGCGCCGGGGGCGAGCGTGTGACAGTGTCAGCGAGCCCAACGCCACCTGACGCTTTCGCGGCGCTGTCACACTGAGGAAGGAGAAGAAGCAGAGCTGCATGTATTCACTGTTGCCTGTAAAACTCAATCAAACCACCCACCAGCTCTGAAGAGGGGGAGAGTCAGAGGTGGCGGCGGCTCAGGGTGGTTGTGTAAAGAGTGAGTCAAACGAAAAGCAGCGTGGCAGCTGGCAACTGGCCTTTTAACATCAACACATCCTCCCAGTAAATAAAAAGAGACAATTGTTTGGTCACATTGCGACAGCGCACACACTCACACACACACACAGCTGCAGTGTGAATGTGTGAGTGTGTTAAACGGTTATTTGCTCTGGCTGCCTGAGCCAATAGGATTTAACCAGGCGTGGAGGTGTGGACACACAGTGAGGCTTCGTCCACGATTAGACCGAGAGCTCAGAGCTGAGCCCCGGGATTACCTGACTTACTGTGTGTGTGTGTGTGTGTGTGCGTGCGTGAGTGTGTGTGCGTGTGTGCGCGTGTGGTCGGAGCGACTGCATATTTGAGGACTGATTTGTGGGGCAGGCGTTATCGTTGCTCCTGTATGTTTTTATGAGGTTCTTCTCTTCACATTCGGAGCCTGAACAACAACAAGGAAAAGAAAAAAAAAAACACTTAATATCATTAGATTTCCTTTTTATGAAATCACAGCGAGGCGTCTTCCAATTATCCTGTATCAATTTGGTTTAACACCGAGGGGCAGACCGCCGGCCTGATGCTGCGACACGATTTAGATAAAATCTCTAACTGCGAAATCAGACCTGAAAAGTCGACTGTTGTTAATTGCTAGAAAACCAAGTTTATTATGTGGGTTGAATTTTTTTTTTTTTTTTTTATTGCTGTTCAAATCTAAGCTGGAAGAGGAAGTCCAACGACCAACGTCTGCCTTTATACCGTACGGAGCTTTAAGGCAAAGGTTTTACAGCTGAGTTGTGGTGGTTCAGGTTTACAGGGTCGGGCTGTGCTTTGACTTGACGATGGGTCGTCACAAATATAGTAAGACAGAAGTTGTGTGTGTGTCACTGTATGTGTCACTGTGTGTGTATATGTATATATGTGTACATGTGAATGAAGATGACCTTTAACAGATTAAGGCTGGAGAGCCTCTGTCCTAACGGTCCTTTTCCCTTCTCTGCTCCAAAAGTTTCTGATTTTCTCCAACTCTCGGTGTTTTAGTGAATCCTCCTCTCCGTCTCTGTGGGAGTTCTGTCTGTTAACGAGATAAAACTTGGGGAGAAAAAAAATGAAAGAAAAGTTGATGCTCGTCTGTGGAAAAGAAAAAGAGGGAAGTCTGCCTTGAAAAAAAGGAAAGTCGCTGCTGAGACTGAGACCTGGAGCAAGAGTCAAAAACAGCACTGAGGATGTAATGAATTTTACTTTTTTGTGAAATATGTATTCAGTTTAAATATTGAACCCTGGGTGGTTTGTTTTTAATTAGTCACTTAGCTTCAAAGGAGGAAACGGTTACATCTTCAAAACATACTCTGGTCTTTTCATGAAGCTTTGACTGAACTCTCCTGTAGCTTATGTGCCAGAAACGATCGGGTCACGAATTTCAGTGAAGAAGCTGAGTAATAATTAGAGAAGACTCTGCTTTTTCACAGCAACAGGGAACCTCTGCCATAATGACAAGCCACTACTGAACAAGTAAAGACACAAAACTCAACATCTTTCCTCTGCATGACATCCGGATTGGCTCGTCGCTGCCCCCTGTGGATGGTAGAACTGCTGCAGGCTTTAGTGACTGCTGAAGAGACATGTTGTGTCTCAAAATAGACAAACACTTCAATGGGACAAACAGCAGGTGCTAACAATTTGACCACACTAGCACTGCACTAGACCGTTGGCATTATGTGACCTGTTGGCGTTGGTGTGTTGCTGCTGGTATGTTTCGAATGTAGGGTTTTTCACCTAGAGCTGCAGACGTGCACCAGCCCTCCCTGACCACAACATGTGACAGCGACTGTCGGCCAACAAAACCCCCACCTGCTGCTTTGTGCAGGAGGGTTGGTGGTTTGAATCCCGCTCCATCAGTCGCTGTTGTAATGTCCGTGGGCAAGACACCTTACCCACCTTGCCTCTGGGAATACATATGAATGTGTATGAATAGTTGGTGGTGGTAGGAGGGGCCGCGTGGTGCACAATGGCAGCCACGCTTCTGTCAGTCTACCCCTGGGCAGCTGTACAGACGTAGCTTACCACCACTGGTGTGAGTAATGGTTTCTGTCAAGCGCTTTGGGTACGATGAAAAGCACTTTGTAAACCCAAGCCATTGATGTTATTATTACTTTCCTGTGTGTGGAACATGGATGTGAAGCTGTTCTGTGGTCAGTATTATCATAAAACACACTGATGTCAACAGTTGATGTTGAGAAGAGCCCATCGTTTGACACTCATGTTCTTGTTCTCGATGAGTTTATTGACTGATATGAAGCTTCAGTCTTTAACATTAAAGTGGTAAAAACAAAAGAGAGGATGTTTGATTTCAGCAAAACGCCTACTGTCTTCTCTGCAGTGGAAATCAATGATCAGGCAGTGGAGTGTGCACAGAAGTATAAATATCTGGGCACCATCATTGATGAGAAGTCGACCTTTGTGTGTTAAAAAAAAAAAAAAAAAAAAAAAAAAAGGCCCACCAGTGCTTGTATTTTTATTTTTTAACATCGACAAGACTTTTATGAAAATGTTTTATTGCTGTTACATGGAATCAATCGCGACTTTCACCACCTGGTGTGGTTCTCTCCCTCCAAGCTTTAATATAGCTGAGCCTTAAAGTTGCAGAAACAAGCAGGACTGAGCAGAAATACAACGGGTCCAGATGAAAATGATCCCTCTTCTCATCTGAGTCTTCGTGAGGGTGGAAACCAGAATCACCGTAATCACACTAATATCAGATCAGCCAGGTTCCTGCAGATCAACAGGAGAAAAAGCAGAAAAAGCCACAGTGTTCGTTTCATTTAGAGTATTTTCACTGTCAAACAGGCTTTTACTTTGAAAGTACGGCTCTTGACCTGCTGAACCATCGTGTTCCTACTCACAAGTGCACCTATGGTGGTGATTCAGGAACAGCAGAGTGTAGGTGTGATTGTGTGCAGGAGCCATGAGACCATAAGTATACTGTACATATACTGTACATTTCTGCCGTGGTGCGTTTAAGGACCAGATTACAGAGCCGGGGGTTCATAGTGTAAATCATGTAATTCACTGTGCTGTTACTTAAACACACCTGAGTTACACTTCAGTGGAGCCTGTTCCGCCTGCACTGTGACTCTACTGAGGTGCTCAGCAGCGCCACCTGCAGGATGGTGGCCGTCTGTTTGTGCTACAGACACGAGAGATAACAAAGAAGCGTCATTTCATTAAAAGGCGACATGTGTCTCACTTCCTACAAACACAGCGACACTTGCCTCGAGCTGTAGCAGCCGTTTTCTACGTTTAACCCCCCCCCCCCCCCCCCGACACACACGCACACACTGCTGCTGCCTCTGACATTTGGATTGAGATTACCTTTTATTATTGTGGCGAACCCAATGCATTCTGGGTAAATATTGCAGGTTAAGGTCGAGGAGGGAGCAGCTTGTTTTACAAAAGCGAGGCCCGAGGCTGCGGCTGCTGCTCACAACACGCTGCACCTTTGAAAAGCTTCGAAAGCTTTTTTTTTTTTTTTAACTTTTAAAAAGCGGCGGCTCAAACGCAGATAAATTAGTAATAATGTGCTTGTGTGTGTGTGTGTGTGTGTGCGTGCTTGTGTGTGTGTGTGTGTAGGCTGTTTGCTAACACTGTGTACCACTTGTGAGTATAAAAAGCCTCTCAAACTTTTAAAAGCCCTGAACAATAAATTAGAAATGTGATATAATCATTTGCACCGTACTCTTAGAGAGTGTGTGTGGGCAAGGACACAGGTTGTACTTCAGTGTGTGTGCGTGTGCACGTGTGTGCGTGTGTGCGTGCCTCTTTGTTCTGGTGTTGAGCTCGAGGTGTCGGGGAGTGCTGAGTCTGAAATCTTCTGAAGACAAAAGGAAACGAAACAAACTACATGAAAACAGAGAAGAAGAAAAAACAGACGACGCGTCCAGGAGGCGTTCAGGAGTTCTGGAAAAAAACCCGACTCCTCGTCTGTAAAGAACTAAACGGTCTGAGGCTCCAACACGTCTCTGATCTCCTGGTGCAAAACATTCACATCCATCCTGACAGAAAGTTAACACATCTGGCATGTTCACGTCACACAGGAGGGAGCAGCCATTTTACCCATGTTGCCTTGGGAACGGTCTGAAGTGATGTAATAACTATGCGAAACATTATTGCGTTATAAAAAAATAGCCCAATGATGAAAAATAAGAGGAGTCACTTTTTTTTTTCTTTTTCATCAAGTCGCTTTGTTTTTCCAGATCCTGCAATTTCATCACACAAAATACTGATATACGGATTTGTGTTGCCGTGGAAGCAGGATATGAAAGTATGCAGCATGGAGTCCAAGACAAACTATTCTGTGGGGACAATGAAGTGTATCGTACGGTATACGTCCTGAACACCTGAACAGGTGTGAAACCAATAAAGTCAGTTCATGCTACCATTCAGTTTTCACGTCATCATTATGAGGTAACGAGTGCAGGTTTATAAGAGGAACACACACATTTTAGACAACTACAGTAAAATCAGCAAGAGAAGGCAGTGCATGGGTCTGAATACTTTCTGAATGACCTGCATAAACAACTGGGAAACCACCACCATGAAGCACTGACATGAATATAAAGCCTGGCTCGTCTGTGTGTGCAAACACAGAGGAGGTTTTGCATAAAGAAGATCTGAGCTTTGTAAAAGTATGAATCAGACTGTGGGTTTGTTAGAAGACGTGGGCGTGGCCCTGTGTCAACATCTCCTCCCAGCCAGTGTGATGATTAAACACTAATTACTTTCTATAAACCTGCATCAGAAATGTGTAATTTGAACCTAATCCTTTAACAAACTGCTGCAGAAACTGTGCCCATGTCCAGCCTTCACCTCCTCAGGGGCAACTGGGGGACAGGGGGCTAAAAAAAAAAAAAAAAAGACTTGTTGGGGCCCCTGTGGACTGAGCCGGTGCTGCCGAGCTGAAACGATTAGCTGATTGACAGAAAATTAACGGCAACAATTCTGATAAGTGATTAACAGCGTGTCGACACAGACATGAGCAGCGTGAGCAGCATGTTAGCAGCTCCCTTATGAGTCACACAGGAGGCGTTCAGGCGCAGTGCTGAGCCGTCGTTCACCTGTGTTCTCAGCTCCCAACACACACACACACACAATCGCTGCAGTTAAAAACACATCACACAGGAAAACAAACCTGAAGCATCAAAACCTGCTTTCAATCAACAGCTTTGTGTTTTTAACTATTTAACTTTGAATCAATTTGAATCTATTAACTGGTGCTTCAGGCTGTTTTCTGACTTTATTCACTGAGAGATCAATTGATTATCAAGTAAAAGAGACTTCAAATGAACTGAACATGATTGCTGGCAGCAACAGACATTGATAACATATAAACAGATGTTTACACATGATATCAACATAATAAAGTCTCAGGTCACATCAGAAGTTATATTGTTGTATTTGTTGGCGTCATGTAAACAAAGATCACAACCACTGACGTGTAACCTCGGAATTACCAATGACTATGACACAAGTGCATGTAGCCTGCATACATTCACTCCCTAGTCTTTACATGACCTGTGTGAATATAAAATAAAACCTATTCAACAACTTTCATATGAAACTTGAATAAAACTGGAACAACTCCATGTATTGACACATAAACAGTATGCAGCCTATACAGCCTATGCTTCTTCCACATCTGGACCAGATGTCCAGGTCATGGGTCAGAGCCAGGCTGAGGACGCACATATGATCCTTCAACACTGAACTGTGACCAACCATAAAATCTATACTTTTTATTCATCTCACTGCTGACTCGTTGGAGGCAGCAGTGTGTGTGTGTGTGTGTGTGTGTGTGTGTGTGTGTGTGCAGACTTCCTCCCGTCCTGCAGCAGCACTGTGCTCTGCTTCATGCTGCATCCTCTCCTCCTCCATGTTTCAGTGCATCTGGAGACACATTAAACCCTGATATCTGTGCACACAATGAAAAATTTATGCTGATTTAAGATATAAACTGACGGACTAATTGAACCGTTTTGACTCCTGTGTTATTTCCCACAACCCCCCTCTGCAGCCGCCACCGCCGCCGCGGCTGCTTCCCGACTCTCCGATCTACTTCCTCACGCTCAGGCTGTTTTCTCATTCCTTCAGAATTAATGGATGGAAATGAGTCACACTTGAAGATAAATGATGTGGGACCATATTCACTGTGATGCACCACATAAATCACATTTACACTGCCTTCAATAAAACACTATCTTCATGGAAATCACATTAGCATTAAGATCTGATTCACCGTTTTCTTCATTGTGACACTTTCACATTGTTTCCAGGTGACAGAGAGTCGAGAGATGGGTTATTTAGGAGGAGGAGGAGGAGGAGGAGGAGGAGGAGGAGGAGAAGTCAGATAGAGGGGGACAGAAAGAAAAGATGTCTCTTTTTGTAATGGAGATCTATGAGGGTCATGTTAAGCTGCAGTACCATGAGTGGCCACCAGGAGCAAAGACGACTGGCTGCACTGTATCCAGCTGTTTTCAATACGTTTAATCCAATAAATCTCATGTCTATAGAGATTATATCATCATCATCATCATCATCAGACTCACTTTTTTTTTTTATCCATCCATCCATCCATCCATCCATCTTCTTCCGTTTATCCGGGGCCGGGTTTTAATGAATTACCATTATTGACAATTACACACATTAAGTATTTTATGTACATATGCTTCAGTTTTATATTTACATAGAGATCTTATACACAGGAAGTATTGTTCACATGTTAAAAAGAAGAAGAAGAAGAAGAAGAAGAAGAAGAAGAAGAACAACAACAACAACAACAACAACAACACACATCCATTCTATTTTAGGAATGTGAAGACCGACATGTTTAAGATTAAAAAGACAATCAATATAATCAAATAGAGTTTAAATTGTGAATGTATGCTGGATCTTATCATTTGACGTCACTTAAACCTCTTTACCAAGAAGTTGAAGTGAAGCTAACAAAGATGCTAGCACAGAAAAGTAGTTAGCCTATGGAGCTGTTTGTCACCTCCCATTCACTGTATTGACTTCATATTCATTATTATCATCCAACTCTCAGCAATGAACCTAAATCCCCAAAACACCGTTAGCTACAAGGTAAACATGCTAACACGCTACTGGAGCTAATATGCTAACCAGTGACAGAACTGTTTAAAATGTTGATAAACCTGATCAAATGTGTCCCAGTTTGTAGCAAGAGTCTCTGTGGTGTGTTCACAACAAGCGTTAAATAAAAACCAAAAGCAGCCGTTTCAGTAACAGTCGTCCATGAGCTAGCTAAACATTTTGAAAGGTCAACATGATCCTGCAGGACATGACTTTGTACTGGGGAAAGAACTGGGACAAAACTGTGAGTGTAATTTTCCACATGTTTTCCAGGACACAGAGGAACCCTGTCTTCTATATTATTGTTATTATCATCATCATCATCATCATCATCATCATCATCATCATCATCATCATCATCATTGCTGTTACTCCTTGTGCTACTGTCAGTGCAGCCCTGTCAGTCCCTGCTGCTTCCCCAGCTGTGTCCCTGGAGGGAAACACTTTATTGTTTTGTCTTTGTGCCTACACAGAGCGCTCAGGGGTCAAAGGTCAGGGGCTTCATGCTGCTGGGAATCAATGTACTGTTC
Source organism: Caranx melampygus (assembly GCA_019059645.1). Classification (NCBI taxonomy): domain Eukaryota; kingdom Metazoa; phylum Chordata; class Actinopteri; order Carangiformes; family Carangidae; genus Caranx; species Caranx melampygus. The sequence goes on along the minus strand of JAFELL010002764.1, from coordinate 191,023 downwards.
AAGGACGCTGCTTCAGTCAGCTGGTGGTGGTGGTGGTGGTGGGGTGGGGGTTGTTTCCCTGCATCATCTCAGTGTTGTAAAACCAGAGTCTCCTGCTGCTGCTTCCTAACAAACTGCTGCGACACAAAGCCTGGATGAATGAGCGAGAGCAAAAAGGCAAATTTGATTTTCTTTCATTTCCCTTTCCCTTCTCTTCTGTCTCTCCATCTTTTCTGCAAGTGTTTTCCAAGAAGTAGTAATTGGCACAGCTCCTCCGTCCCATGGGATGAAGCTCATTTATATTCTCCCACATAAACACACACTCACACTGGGCCTTTTCACTCAGACCACCCCCACCCCAAAAAAAGAAGATGTCTTCTTCTTTCCCAGAGAGCGTCCCCTCGCCATCAGCAGCCGACCATCAACCCTCTTCTCCGTACTGGAAAATATGCAGAGCACTTCTTCCCATAACTCTCTCCCTTAAGTGCATTGTGGGAACAATCCCAGCAGGCCACAGCTCCTGGAGGTCCCTGATCACTCGTCATGGATCTCTTTTGTTCTTCATGCACGCTGCAGAAGAAGACGGCCTCCCAGATGAGTTCACTTAAAGGAGGTGCTTTACCAGCACAGGGCAAAAATGTCTTCTATTTATAGACCCTTATTATTTTTGCACTGTAAAAAATACACTAATTAGAGATCTTCTGTTGTAACAGACACGCGCTCTGCTGTGCACAGTAAGCACTTTACACAACCACTACTTTTTACACTTTGTCAGTTATTTCTTGTGACTTTTAGTTTTTATCCATTTCCTGAGCTCATCATTTGTTGAACGCCTCCTCCTGAACAGTGATCGTCCAATCACAGCTGCACAGCAATCTTTACTTATTTAAAAACAAAGATTATAGAGTGACGCCCTGAAGCCATGAGCTCAGTTTTGTCTCTAATGAACTTTTAAAATCTGGACTTTGGGCTGAATTTCATGTCGTCATGTGTTTTTATATGAGACGTTGGAGCAGCATCAGCAGCTTCGTCCTGTCCTGTCAGTCACACTGGAGAAGTTTGTCCTGAGACTGTTTTGACCTCATCAATCAGCCCAGGTGACTTCTGTGTGGGTGATGTCATTCACCTGTGCTGTGACAGCTGTTACATCATGAGTCACTTCGTGTTCCTTCCAGAAGGGCACATGCCTTGTTTGTTTGTGAACACATCACACACACACACAACGCTGATACATGTTCTGAGGACTAAACCTCTGTTTCCTTCTGTCCACGTGCAAACATGCAAACTGAGTTTTTCCAAATCATTAAACGTGACCTGAAGCTCTGCTTTCATGTGAACAAAAGGCCAAAACGTGTGGAAGCTCTGTATGAATAAGTGCATGAAGAAATCCAGCTGCTGGTGCTGAACCTCCTGAGCCAAACCGAGCTGAGACTCTCCAACCTCCCTTTATAGACTCCAGTCAGGCTTTTACCAGCAGCCAGCAGCTGAGCTCCACCTCACAGGTGCAGCAGATCTACCTGACGAGCAGGCTGAGCTGGGACCTGCTCTTTGTTCAAGAGCAGAACTTTTCATATCAAATCCTCACAGAGCACAACCTCATCTTTTAGAAACACCTAACTCTGATCCATGACGCTGCTTAAACAGCTGATTTAATGTCTCTGTACAGTTTGTTTAAGAGACGGAGAAGAAAAGAGAAGGTTTTAATGTAAAAATGAACAACAACATAGAACATTTAATCAGCTGCTGCAGGATCACAACTATCTTACATCTGCATTTCAGTATCTTCTTGTGTCCTGATACTTTAATTCTTATCACTATATTCTACACCACTGACAGCCGGCCCTAAACCTGGAACAGTTGACATTTTTTGCAGTGTAGATGTGTGTGTAAAGATAAAGAAGAGAGTGTAAAGCCTCTGGATTATTACTGTCTGTGTGTGTGTGTGTGTGTGTGTGTGTGTGTTAGATGAGTGGAAAATTGTTGTGCTGTTGGTTTCCTGCATGCAGCTAAAAAGGCGAAAAGGCAGCCTGCAGCCATTATCTTCACCGCTGTTCTCCCCTGGCCATGTTCTGCACACACACACACACACACACACAGTGCACTGTAATAACGTCTTTTCTTTCTCTCTCCTTGCTGCATCTAAATAAATAGACTTGTGCTGCAGCATGTCAGGACAGAGATGCATGAAATCTGATTTTACTGGTCACACTGACACTCGTAAACACACACACACACACACACACACACACAGTATCTCAGTGAGGAGTCTGTCACTGTAATGGAGGACGAATGTTCAGCACAGTGGAGGCCAGTTCAGCTCTGGAGATAAAAGAGCAGCAGAACAATCATCAGGAGTAAATTCACTGTTAATTGTATATTAAAATAGCAGTAGTATATAACAGGCTAACACGCTGCTGATGTTCTCTATGTGCTCTGCCTGTTACCAGATGGTCGGCTCTGCAGGTCGTGGCTGTGTGCAACTTATTTTACTTCATTAACAATGCGGTCTCTTCCTCCTTTACATCTCTGTGCCATTTAGCGTTTGCATGTTTTGTTGCATGTTTTTCTTGTTTTCATAACTGTAACTGCAGCTTGTGTCATTTTAACAAGCGCGACACTCAGAGAATTTGTCTGTGTCAGTGCTAATGGCTGCTCCGCATGCGAGTCATTACAATCAGTGGGGTTTTGTTTACATGAACAGGATGGAGGATGTTGTTGCTGCTTCCTGTTGCTCACATAGTGCAAAATGCTTATTTTGTTGCTGTTGGCTTCTCCATGGCGTCTTGTTGCCCTCATCTGGTGTTGCTTTGTTTTATTCAACTGTCACTGGTTTCAGAAACGTAACCCTAACTCGCCAGAGGACTGCAGTTAGCAGGTTGCTGACAGTAGCACCTCAGAGTTGTGATTACCTAATGCTCTTTGTCTTGACAACAATGTAAACTACAATGTTTATCTTTTATTGTTTTGCTGGATTAATTAAAATTGCAAGTTTAAATTCCCCAAACAAGCAATTTGTAGTTTTGCTATACAGGTACTCTGTATTAACATTAGCATTAGCATTAGCATTAGTGGCTGTTTGCTGACCAATCTAAACAAAACGTTGTGAGTTCAGCATTAAATTTCACTCCTTTAAAAACCAACAGTTGGGTCCAGAGTTTTAAAGCAACGCTGGCATTAACTTCTCTACTGATGCTAGTGTGCTAAGTGGGGTGGGTGGTCAGACAGGGTAGGGCTAACTGGTTAGCATGCTAAGTTTTGCAGAAGAGGAGACTTTATAGAAACAAATTAGTCTCACTATCACAGTGTTGCTATACTCACTACATTTCTACTAGACTGAAAGCTGTTGATGCTAAAGTTAGCTAAGCAAACCTGCAAAGCAGCCATCTTAAAAATAAATAAGTGAAAAGAGAAACAAAGGGGATGCTGGGTGCCAGCGGCTAGAGGGTGCTCAGGCGGACCTAAACTCAGGACGTCAGATCTGTGTCGAGGGAGCAGACTTGGCGCTCTTTTGCACAAGGTTGCTGGTCAGCAAGCTGCTAGCCTGCTCAATTCAGCAGAAGAGAAGAGACATGGTGGTTGAAATGCAGCAATTGAGGAGTAAAGGGCTAAAACTCTTAGTAAACACTTAGTAAAGCTATTGATCCAAACGCTGGCTCGGTGAAACTCTCAGTTAGCACCTTGTAAGGACCTCCGCAGTGAAGAGCTTTGAAGAAACCGCTCCTTGTAAATGTGTCTTGACGAATGAAGAATGAGCTGTTAAAGTCTCAATGTCACGTCTCAGCTCACAACAGAGCAGCTGCTTTTCACATTCACCTCTCCACAGATGGAGGGTGACATTTAAACCAGGATCTCAGCTATGTGTTTTTCCTCTTCTTTCATGTAATCAGCATTTGGCATCCAAGCCTGGGCTCTGATCTTTGCTAAATAGTCAGTGTGAGGACTAATGTCAGTTTGAACATCATCAGCAGCAGCAGCAGCAGCAGCAGCAGGTCCCGTTCACCTCACACTGAACTTTGAAAATGGCTCGTTGAGGTGGATTCAGTCGGTTTGTGTTTGCAGTGAAAAGAGGAGCACAAGAGGAGCCACTTCATCTGCCACCGCTCGTTATACACACACTCATTAATATGTGGGTGCATTGAAATGACTGGCAAAGTATCTGAGCCTTTCACCGCTGCCTGTTCACTGTGCTTTCACACAGCTTTTCTAAAGGAGGATTAAAAACATGACCAGAGCTGAATGGATGAGCAGGCGGCGGGTGGGACAAGACAGCGACCGGCCTTGGTGACAGGACTCAGGTAAAACATAGAGTCAGCGCAGGATGAGACGGCTGGAGAGTAAAAAAATGAAGTGGAGGAAAGGAGCGATGACAGTTGTGTGAGAAAGAGGCAGATGGGTGTCGAGCACTTCGTGAAAGCTTCAACACATTTGATAAGATTAAAATCAAGAGCTGAAACAGACACAGAGGAGGAGGGTGAGGAGGGAGCTTAAAGCTCCGTACGCTATAAAGGAAGATGTCTGCGTTATCAGCCAATGAGAGCGAACTTCCTCCAGCTCAGACTACCCCTTCTTCAGCTCACTGTCCTCCTCCTGTCGCCTTCTCACAGGTGACACACACCTGTAGACAATCTGCCGATCAGGAGTGTGTTAGAGGCTGGAGGAGCTGGTTCTCATATGTTATGTCAGGTTGTTGCTTTGGTTCTGGCTGGAGGCCTCAGGACCTCCAGCTCTTTAGGCCGTGTTCAGACATGTGACTTGTTTGCTTTGTAAAAGTATCGTTGCATTTTTCTTTTGGGTCGTTTGTGTTCACATGGAAACATGGTCCAAAGCAGGCGAAAGCTGTAAACAAATGCCATGCATCATAAATGTTAGTCAGAAGGAGGAGGAGGAGGAGGTTACCTGAGAAAACCAACAACCCTGGAGCATCAGCTGCATGTGTGTGTGTGTGTGTGCATGTGTGGCTAGTTTGGTTTTTGACTTAGTTGTGTCAGTTGCTGCAGAACTGCTCTAGGGCTCAAATGGAAGTGAGATGAGACATGAGACACCCCCCCCCTTCTTCATCTACTACTTGGTGATCTGGGCCCACATGTTCACACCCGAGCACGTTGGCTGTGTTCACATCTCTGGGGTCAAACGCTCCCTGGTTCACAACAGCTGCTCCAAACGAACCAGGTCTGAACGCACCCTTTGAGTTCAGAGGTGGTTTCTTTCTGTTTGTCCGTCCAGGGTGCGATGTCTTCCTCTCCTTTTTGTCCGTCCCGCTTTGGTTCGTTAGCTTTAGTTGCTTTTTTATTTGGTTTCTGAAAGTTGCATTCAAAATGAACCGTGTGCACCTGATCATCATGTGGCGTCCCTGTCATCTGCTACGACCTTCATCGAAGCTGTTAAAACCAGTTTAATATTTCTGTCGCGTGAGATTCTCCACAGATTAAACATCACCAGTCTGTTCATCATATTAATGACAGGATCCAACGGTGCTGGTCCAGGTTTCTCTGCGTTTACCTTCACAGACACTGACACGACAGCTGAGACGCCTCACCTGATGATCGGTGTTCACACAGACAGTTAATCTGACGGATAATCCAACACGTTTGTCAACAAACAACCAGCTGAGGCCACAAACCACATCATCATCATCACCATTCAGCCAATCAGCTCCCTCCTCTCTCTCCTGACTCTCTGCAGGACTGTGTGACTGACTGTGTGTGTGTGTGTGTGTGTGTGTGTGTGAGTGCATGTTTCCTGTTAATAGGAAAATCACTTGCTCTGCCTGTCGGGGTGAAGACCCCGCCATGATAAAACGACACGTCCTCATTGTTACGAGTCGCTGAAGTTCACAGTCAGAGAGAGAGCAGGACTCCAGCTGCTGATAAATACTGTCATTAAAGCTCAGAGACGCAGTGATCAGAGGAGGAGGAGCTCTCCCTCCTCCTCTCTCTTCGTTTCTTCTCTCCATCACTGTGCTCCTCAGGAGGCCCGACTCACTGTGCTAACATTTACATCAGGACTCAGGGTGAAACCTCAACGCACCTGAAAACAGCCAAATACTAAGAGCATGTAAAGATGCTGGGTGTGACTGAGGTTTTACACTGTAGAAGATGTTGTTGGTTTGTTTGTTTGTTTGTTTGTTTGTTTGTTTGTTGCCTGATGCATCAGGAGCTGCAGCGTAACTGCAACTGGAGAAAAAGTTGCACAATGAGTTTCCGTGTGTTTTGTCGACCAGTCTGAAAAACAATTCCTGCAGGAGTCAGGATGAGAATGAAGAGCTTCAGGAGGAGGCCCAGAGTGTGAGTGGAGTGGGGGAAGTGATCATGGTGTCCACTGTGGCTTCACTTCACACTAAATGATGCTAATGATGCAGCTGCAGCCTCCCTGGGCCCACGAGGTTGTCAACAAACACACTGAGTGTATGTTGCTCTGACCACTCAACCACCAAGCTCCTCAGAATGTGGATATGTGTAAGAGCAGCACGGTGGTCCAGCTGCCTCTATCTGATTGGATCACGTCCTGCCTGGTGACCACTGAGTCATGGATGGACCCGGAGGTGTTGTTTTTGTTTTGTTTTTTTAGCTTCTCCCCTCCCCCGTCCCCCTGCCAGGCTGTTGCCATTGATAGGAATTTGGTCTTTGTTAACTTGCCTGGTTAAATAAAGGCTGCTCCTGCTGTTGTTGTTGATGTTGCTGTTGATGATGGTGATGGTGATGAACATCACTGTATCCAGTACTGTTTCACGTCCTCTGGTGTCACAGTGACCTCTGCTCCTCCTGGAGCTCAGTCCAGGCGTCTCTGCCAACCGGACAGACGCTCAGGTCAGAGAGGGACCGTCCCACAGTGGTACCTTCTCTGTGTGAGCTTCATTACATTTCCTCTGTCTGTTCCAAGAGGATTGTTCATTCAAACCTTATCAATTCTCTCTCTTCCTTTTTCGTATTGTAGAAAAATAAATTCACGTCTCATCTCTGTCTGATCTGAAAGGTTAAAGTCGTCACACCTGAATCTGTGACGTTCATGCGTGTTTATGCATCTTCTTGTTTCAACCAAATGAACACACACTCAGTTCAGACAGTATAATAACACTTGTCTGTGACTCTGTGTAACCGCCGGCTGCAGCTCTGAGATCATCAGCGCTGACGAGCATGTCCTGAGTGTATCGACCTGTTTTACACCTCAGCTGACGTGAGGCACAAGTTTGTCCCTATGTTGGGACAGGAAGTGTTTGGCCAGCAGCCCCTCCTCCTCCTCCTCCTCCTCCCAGCTGGCTGCTCTGACCCCAACATGGCCGCCATCCCCGTGTCCTACCTGGGAAGCCATGCTGAACTCCTCAAACTGTCGGCGGTCAGAGGCCACGCCGCCACGCTGGAGGACGCACGGTGACTTTGGAAGAGTCAGACTCAGCAGCTTCACTCCAGCAGCTTCGTATTAATGTCTTCATGTTACTTTGTTTCTTTTTGTTATTTCTGATCTGAGCTGTTTAAACACAAAGCTGTTATTTCCTGTGACCTTTGACCTCTCAGCCTGCAGCAGTGTTACACAACAGCAACAACAACAACAACTCTGACTTATGATTGTGTCGGCCATTCCTCTCAGACGGCCACGACGTCGTCCAGTGTATCCAGGAGTGAACTTTGATTTTAGCAAGCAAACATGTTGGCAGGAGGCGGGGGGCAGTGGGGGGGGTTCATATACAGGAAGTGGCATATTTCTCCTGCAGGGTGTTTCCATCTCTGCTGGGTTGGATATTATACGCTGTAATTCAGCTCGGGGAATAATTGACCTGTCAACGGGTTCACGCCACAGGTCCCATCATCCAGAGAGGAGGAGGGCGGCGGCCGGAGCCACTCAGCTCTGCTCCTGCAGATTGATACATCCTGTTTCCCCTCAGAGGTCTAATAATGTTACTGCCACTGTACACACACACACACACACACACACAGTCCTGAGGAAAACATGGAGCTGCTGAAACACTTTTTTTTTTTTTTTCGCTCCAAACAAAAACAACACATCAGGAGCTGCAGCAGGTCCATGTGGCCCCAGGCCTCAGGTCTGTGGTGGACCGTCCTGGTCTCTTTGTAAAAATGAACTAGTTCGTGTTCATTTGTTCTGATTTTTAAATAAATGTTGTTCTTCAGTAAAACCTCCTCCTCCTCTTCCTCCTCCCCCTCTTCCTCCTCTTCCTCCTTCTCCTCCTCCTCCATCAAGTCACTGACTCCAACAAACTGAATGAATAACTGACCCACTGAAGAATCACAGACATTTTACATGTCTTTATTTTTCTTTTGCATCTGTCTTCATTTGTTTGTTCATCAAACTGCTTCAGACTCTCAGACAAACTGTCTAGATGTGTCTGTACTGTCTGTACTGTCTGTACTGCAGCAGCACATCGGTACTGATGCTGGGCCGTCTCCATGGAGATGTCACTCGGACACTCAGTACGTTTACATGACAGTTGAGGAAACTGAATGATGGCTCAGACTGGACTTCTCTGAAACACCCGGGTGACGTGATGTGAAACTGCTTTTCTTCTGAACATATGTTTATGTGTAGAAATAAATCTATAATGACTTTTTCCTCCTGCAACAAACGGACACACGTTCTCTTTGTACATTTTTCTGATGAATGTTTATTCTGTGTCCAACTCAGCAGGAACACATATTTGACAAACAGCACCAGTGACCCAGTAATCCCGGCGCCTGGCAGCCGCTCCTACAGTATGTTTCCACGCTCGGCTGCAGCTCGCCGTGACGCCGTCGCCGCAAATCTGTTCAGATAATAACAGGCGGGCGGATTAAAACAGGGACGCCTCTTCGTCCTTGTTCTGGGTCTGTCTTTGAACCTGTCAGCTGGTGGAGGGACGCAACGGTCTGTCAGGGCCAGGAGGGGGTCCTCACACACACACACACACACACACCTTTATATTGAAATGTAATTTACAGACACTGACACACACCCAGCTGGACAACAGACAGTGTCCTCGTCCACCCTGTCTGTCCTGCAGCAGCTACATGTTCACACTGAGACTGAAGGAGACGATTCACTGAAACAAAGACGCGTCCACAGCTCTGGGGTGTAATTCCCTCTGACAGCACTGTCACAAACACAAGTCATGCACTGAGTCACAAGTGCATCTGTCGACAGGCTCAAGTCAGTGACAAAGACACCACGTGTCCACACACTTCGTACACACCGTGATCTGAGCGTGCAGTGGTTTTCTTTGGACCGACCTGACATTCATGAAGATCACAAGATCAGAGGAGAACTAGAAGCTAACATGCTAACGTGCTAACAGTCGTATATAAAGTGAGATCAACAGATGACTTCCTCCTTGTAGAACTGATGTGTTGGATCATAAAATGTTGTGGTTAGTTTTTCTGTTTCCTTCAGGAGCCTCTGACTGACTGATGACTGAGTGGGAGGAGCTAATGCTGACAAACGTGATGATTGAACCCTCAGGAGTTTTGTCATTTACCATGTGCTCTGTGTGTTTGACCATGTGATCGACGTGGCTTGATGTGAACTGGGTGTGGAAGTTGTAGGGATGTTAAAACCTTTCCATTGATCTATTAACCATTGATGGATGAATAATTACTTTACACCATGTTAAGAGTTTTTATTCCTCTACGTTCTCTTTACTTAATTCAGGAATCAAAGTGTTGAACTCTGAGGAAACGAAGTCAAATGAAGTGATGGAGGCTGAGATAAGAATTTAAAACCACTTGTGTGTATGTGTGTGTGTGTGTGTGTGTGTGTGTGTGTGTGTAGTGATGTTCGCAGTGGTGTGAGTGTGACATCATGATGGTACAAGTGAGCTCGGTCTCGTGAGGCCTCTCTCTGTGATTCTCTGTCTCTCTGTTTATTTTCTCCCGCTCATTTTGGCGGCGCCAAGCGGCCGAGCGTCTGCTGCGTCTGCTCAGAGTTTCCTCAGAGGAGGTTACGTAACTCCACCCCCCCCCCACCCCCACCTGGCTGAGCTGCAGTCAGAATAATGGCGGGCCGAGCTAATCGATGCTCGGACCTGTGTGATTTATAGTGTTTGCTGAAATCAGCAGAACGAGCTGCTCTCTCTCCTCCCTCACACTCACTCCTGTAATTGGATATCTGTATGAAGCTTCCAGGAAGTTTTCATCGGGGCTTTACCCTCAACGCGCCGCGCTCTCCTCATAACCTACATTACTAATGGAGACAAATGTTGCATTGCATCCTGGGAGAGTTCTCTAATTGGAGGAGCAGAGAGGGAAACAGAAGAAAGAAAAGGAGACGGTTTTCTCCGAGCGTCTCGGCTCTTTGAATCCTGAAAATCCTCGAGTGAGAAAAGTTAAAGAAATAAAATGAAGGCGAGAGCAGGAGGAGGTGACGAAGGAAACTAAAGTGATGCTGCAGGAGACAGAACGACTTTGGCTCCTCCCACGTGAGTGACATCACTGCAGATGATTCTAATCAGCCTCATCAGTGAGGGGCGTCGGCTCGCACACTTTGATGCTCCCTGACGTGTCGGTCTCGACGTCAGAGACTCTAAACGTGTTCTGTCGACGTGGAGTTGTTTTTTTTTTGTTTGTTTGTTTGTTTGTTTTTTCCTCAGGTGTCGAAAGAGTTTCCGTTTTTTTTTTTTGTTTTGTGTCTTTCTGTGAAGCGATCAGGACTCAGGTCTCAGGACTCAGGACTCAGGACTCAGGTCTCAGGTCTCAGGTCTCAGGTCTCAGGACTCAGGACTCAGGTCTCAGGACTCAGGACTCAGGACTCAGGTCTCAGGACTCAGGACTCAGGACTCAGGACTCAGGTCTCAGGACTCAGGACTCAGGTCTCAGGTCTCAGGACTCAGGTCTCAGGACTCAGGACTCAGGTCTCAGGACTCAGGACTCAGGTGTCAGGACTCAGGTCTCAGGACTCAGGTCTCAGGTGTCAGGACTCAGGACTCAGGTCTCGCTGTCAGACCTTTAAGGGCATCCAAAAACACCAGATTCAAAGACTTTGCCTGAGGGAAGAAGCAAAGTTCATAGGTCTAATGTTAAACACGGGTTGCCATAGCTACCAGGGGATGCTCAGGAGTTAAAAGAGCGGTTCAGAAAGTCCACATTTTGTTTTAATAAACCCATCCACATGTGTGACTGCCAACAACATCTGTATCTACAGTTTAAAAGCCAAGTGTGTTCTGTGTGGCCAGCTCCTGGTCACACAGAAAGGTCAGAGGTCATCATGGTGCACGTTTAAATTCTAATGTTTTACATATAGAGTATGAATCTGGGGTCACTGAACTGTGATGTTTACAAAAACACCAATGCTGGTTCCAGTGGGTGATCAGCACTGGTGCATCATGGGATAGAAGAATCATATGTTTGGTAGTGAAAGTGAAGCTGAACTTCACTTGGACCACGAAGGCAACACGACACAGGAAAACATGGACTTGACTGAGAAATTGGAGAAAATATGTCTCAACATTGTTGTGTTGTGTTGCTATGGAGACGGCCTGGACAACAAATCATACTCTGGAGACATGAAGGGACAAAAATCACATCAAGTTTATATTCTGTTGAATGAAAATGAAACAAACATGAGCATCACACTGTTTTTAATCACAGTATGAAGCACCAGTGTGTGTGTTTCACTTCCTCCTCCTTCTTCTTCTACTACTGCTGCTTCTTCTTCTTCTTCTTCTCCTTTTTCTCTTTTAAAATATGAATGAATCTTCTGATAAACAGTCTCTGACGGCTGCAGCCTCTTTAATGAAGCTCCTGTGTCTCAGCCTGCAGGTTTGTCTTTATTCTCATATTTCACACCTGCTTTTATAACTCCTCTCTCTCCCTCTCTCTTTCTCTCTTTCTCCCTCTGGAGGAGGAGGAAGAGGAGGAGGTCCACGGCCGTGCAGCTCAGACAGAGGAAGTTAAAGCGCTGCGAAGTCTTCCAGTCAAACCGGAGACATGCTCAGCTGAAGTTTTACAAATCTGCATTCAGTTAGAAAGAAGCCCTGCAGCAAAGTGTCAGGCAGCAGCTTCATCACACCACAACAGAACAGATTCTTATAAATGAGCCACATCCACACAGTCACACTGCTGCAGCGCTGTACGACACTACACCGAGGGAGAAAATGAGCTCCGGCTGCAAGAAGCTGACTGAATCCATTTAAATAACTGAAGCATTAAATAACAACGAATATTAAAACTGAGATGGAAGGAAACTGCTGCTCTGCTCAGCAATTATTATCAGACTTTTTAATGGCTCAGCTCCGACGAAACACACTGATGCTGCTCTTCTCTTCTGTGCCAAAACGTCAAAAACAAACAAGCAGCAGCAGCGACAGGAAGAAGAAACCGAACCGAGGAGCAGCGCCGCTTTAACTCTGAGGCCACCGCTCCTTCAGAGCTGTGAAGACAGAGGACGTCCAGACGATGTCCACTTTGTCTCACCAGCTGCTGCTCCTGTCGCCTAGCAACCTCCACAACACTTTCTTCATCTTTTAGCTTTCATGAGGGAGCCATCTTGTTTTCGACACAACATATCTCAGTAACACAGATACTCTCCAAATTTGGCACAAAGGTTCACTGTGACTGAAAGATGAATTGATTATACATTTGGGGGTCAAAGGTCAAGTGCATGGTGACCTCATAAACCCCAGTTCTGGCCTAAAAAACTGAGAGTATAATGAAACCAGCTGATGCACCGTTGGCTCACAGCAGCACAGAGATGAGTGTTTATTATATTACATGTAACACTTCACTGGTCTGAATGATGCTTTGTGACTGTGGAAGAACCTGCTAATGCTAATGCTAATGAGCCCAAGTGTTGATTTCACTGTGAAGCTGTTTTCTTTTTACTGAACAAGTTATCGCAGTATTTGGTGCATGTGTGTGTGTGTGTGTGTGCGTGTGTGTGTGTGTGTGTGTGCAGCTCTCCAGGACGGCTCTTCGCTGCAGACGTCAGGTGTGTGTTTTTTCTCTCTGGTGGAGAATGTGTTTATGAGAAGAAGCAGAAAAACATTTCTACCTTTTTTTTTAAGTCAGTTTATTTTCACACACACACACACACACACACACACACCAGCCTCAGTTTACGTCCTTGAGCAGATTAATCTGCTAAACTCTCTTCGCTGATCGCAATTAAGAGATGAGAAACTTCTAAAGCGCTCTCCCTTCACACACACACTTCGCCTCCCTCCATCTCCACTCATCTCTCATCTCTCTCTCTCTCTCTCTCTCTCTCTCTCTCTCTGTGTAACAAGTCCTCGCTCATCCCTTCTTCTTACCTCTCTGATATCCTCCTATCTGTGTTCGCAGTCACACTGGGATAATTGTGCACCTATAATGGAGAAATTAGTCAGCCCTGAAATGACCTTCTCTCTCTCTCTGCTCTCGGAGAGGCTGAACGTCGCCGCTTGCCTCGCTCTGCCACATCAAACCTGCCGAGCTGCAGAGGAGGAGGAGGAGGAGGAGGACGAAGAGGAGCAGGAGGAGCAGGAGGAGGAGGAGGGATCACCGCTGTGAGGCATCCTCCACAAATCAGCTTTCACTCTGCAGCTTCCTGTCTTCCTCTTCCCTCCGCTGCTTCTGCCTCTTATTAGAAAATCACTCTAATGTCGCACTGCAGGTGTTTTATTACTTCAAAGCAGTAAAATGAAATAAGAAGAGACGCCATCACCGACATCTGAAGGCAGAGCTCGGTTTTCATTTGTTAATTTGTCCCTGGAAAGGTCCAGGTCCGACATGTCCAGGTGTGTCTTTGCCGCTGACATGTGACAGCAGCTTTCAGACCAGACGTTAACCCACTGAACCAGAGATATCAGAGAGCAGCACCTGAAACCATCAAACTGACAACACAACAAACACGGAGACTTGTACAGCGCAGCGGTGAGTTGTAGTTCACCTGCAGGGTGTAACGTCCGTGGACTTCACATCAGGAGCTCACTTCCTGGAGGCCTGACATCCAATCAAATCCACTGATCTGGTATCCAGCGTACTCACAGATATCACAGCCTGTGGCGGATCTACAGGTGGGGCTGGATGGGCGTGGGCCCACCCACATTGACAGCTTGCCCAGTTTTGTTTTTTCATGCTAAGTATATTATATATTATTATATTATATATATTCAAGGGTATAAAACATATTTTACAATCCCTCTCTTTCACACGACTGCCTCCAGAGGCCGACTGGTCATCTGTGCTTTCTGGAGAATCACAGGACGCCCAGCGGTCCAGGACGGCCAGCGGCCACTAACCCCAGGTCTCTGTCCTTCACGATGACGTTTGTGTCTCTTTGCTGTAAAATACTTTAAATTTCAATAAGTTACAGTTGAGGCTTAAAATGTATCATCAGTTTCATTTTCAGTCTTTTCCACATCCTTCATCAGCTCAGCTGCCGGTCGCTCCCTGATGAGCCGAGTCCACCAAACTGTGCCGGTGGAGCTTTAACTGGAAACTGCTTTGTTCTTTATATTTTCAATGTCACTGGTTACTGTCGCTGGCTCTGTTTGTGTTGTTGAGGAGGACAGCCCTGTGGTTAGTTCACCTCCTGGTAAAAATGTCCTGAAACCAGGAGAAGTTCACAACAATGACATGAAGAAAACAACTTTTCTTGTTGTGATTGACCACAACAACAGAAAGTCACACACTGTGTCTTTAAAATGAAGACGATCCAGATTCTTCTACCAAGAGGCCAAAAACTCAGAAAGTACAGATTTCAAAGAAACAGTTTTCAAAATAAAAGCACACCTTTAACATGTGAGAGCAAATAAAAGTCTCCTCATTGTGCTGCGGCTCAGTCAGGATGATAATATGGTATTACACTGTATTGTACACAGACCTGCAGATCTCTGGCCATTGAACCACCAGCAGGAAAACACAGATAGCGAGCGTTCAGGATGAGGTGGCCGTTGGGATGTTTGCTGATTGAGAGCTTTAAACCTACAAAGAAAGTGTAATTGAAAAGGCGGGCTTAGCCCGACAGCCTTTTGTGATATCTTTTTAATTAAGTTTCCTTTTCTAATGTGTGATCGGCGAGCGCGATAACAGCGGCGGCGACACGCACGAGGTTTTGTTCATTAAAATGTGGATCTTCAAGAATGTGGCGCTAATTAAAATTCAGCCGTATGAGGAGAAGAAGCAGCTGTAGATACGACTGAAACAGAGGGCACTTCACAGGCAGGCGGGAGGAAACACAAGGAGGAGTCATGTGTGACACATACATGTGATTAATATGAACATCACATGTTGGTGTTGTATCACAATGGTGTTAGAGGCCCCACACACACACAGCCACATCAACATACGTCTGTTCCCTTAAAGGAGCAGCTCCACATTTTATGTCTCACTCAGATGGAGCTCAGTCTCAGAGAAAGATTAATATAATGAAACACATTATGTAACAAGTTCATACTTTGTAAATGTATGTATGACAATTTGTGTTTGGTTTCAGGTTTCAGAAAGTTGCATGTGTTAGCGTTAATCAAAGCCTACTGATCACCGTCACCAAGAGCATGTTGTGTCTGCTGCCTTTGCTGTTGTTAGCCACTGTTAGCATGTCAGTTTTGGTGTCCTGCTAACATTGGCTTCTGCTCCTGCTGTAAACGGACCTGATGTGGACCCTGGTTAGAAAAAAGTTTGTCCAGTTCAGGGAAGAAGTAAGTCTCCCTCCAGCTGAGGAGGACAGACAGACAAACACCCCCAGACAGAGCTCAGAGCTCTGCTGCCGTCGTGCATCATGGAAACGGTGGATCGTGTGCAGGTGTCGGCAGACGGCTGTTGAGCCTGACAGCAAGACGCAGACAGTTAAAAATACCACATCTTCAAGAGTCTGTGATATTTCTGGAGGGAGAAGATGGCGTCGCTCTGAAGGCGGAGGAGTCTTTGTCTTTATTCAAACAGAAGGAGGCGAGAAGAAGACGAAGACGAAGAAGAAGAGGGGGAGAGGGCGACGAGGGTCTGAATGAAAGGAAGCCATGAAGTGGGTTTTCAGCAGAAGGAGAAAGACCTCTTCACGTTTGCTGAAGAGCAGCACCAGTGAAGTCAGACAGTGACGGACCAATCAGAATAAACCCAGGGAAAAACATGACAGCAGAGGCACAAAGGCACAAACGAGCAGCTGTTTGGGCTGCGTTCACGCTCACTTCCTGTTTGTCTTTTCAGTCTAAAGTGCTTTTTTTTTTCTTTTTTTGTCCCCAGTTAAGGTCTATTCAGGTTCTGTGGAGATGGGCTTCGCCTTTTGTGCCTTGTTGATGACTCTGGATGTGAGTTAATGAAGGACGATGCTGAAGGCAGAAAGCAGCAGATGAGGAGAAATAAAGACCAGAGTGAGGGTTTTTTTTTTTAACTCCAAATGCAGCCAAACGTAATTATGGGATGTGAATTACTGCAGAGGGAGGAGAGTGTGTGTTGATGCTTCTCTGTGTGTGTGTGTGTGTGACCAATGAATGTACTCAGAAAGTTGGCTGCGTTTTGTTAAAGCTCCCGTCGTTCCTCAGGGAGGTGCAGTCCATCCTGTGGCTCAAAGTTTAAAGATGTGAGCAGAGTCCCATTTAAAAAGTTTTTTCCTTTAATGATCTCTTAATGTTCCTGCAACACCGAAACACTGGATAATTGAACCACGCCGGAGATTTATGTGGTATCATCAGTTCGAATCATTTCAGCTTTGTTTCAGAGCCAGAGGGCACACACACAGATCTCCAGTCAGGAAGTCCTCACCGACGCATTCAGCAGCCGAGCGCCTTCAGAAACTGATCCAGGAGCAGAAGCTACAGAGGTTTAAAGCTCTGGCTGTTGAGCTCTTTTGATTTTCCATAAAATCAATCATTTTATTCAGTTGTGACGCGATACGACGTGAACACAGGAAGTGACACGGGGGTGACCTCACAGGGGGGCAGGATGTGAGTCATATGGTGTGAGGCACTGAATCCATGAGGGAGGGAACAAGGACAGTTGGGGGGGGGTTAAACAGGTTGTATGACTGTTCCCTGATAATTTTATTGCTGCAACCTTGCACATATTTGTGAGTAGCCATGATTAAGTGAGGTGGGACATGGGGGGACATGGGGACGATAATGTTTGTATGATGTGATCAGCTGCTCAGGGACGGTGGGTGGAGAACAGTGATTTTACTAATAAACCTGGTTCAGTGCATCGCTCCCTATCAACAGAAGCACGTTTACATCACATTACATGAAGGGACGTTATTTCAAAATAAAACAGGAAACCATGAACACAAAGTCCACACAGTTACAGAGTCCAGTTACTAACTTATATTAGGAACAGAACAGAACAGAACAGAACAGAACAGAACAGAACAGAATAGAATAGAACAGAATAGCTTTATTCTCCACCTTTGTGGAAATTTGTCTTTGGCTTCTCCAGCATTAAATTACATTACAAACAGAAATCAGATCTCAGGACACGTCCCATCACACCACACAGACAAACTGTGCAAACAGGCAAGAAATAACAGCAGCACAAAGGTTGTGGGTTCGATTCCCGGGCCTGTACAGTTTGCATGTTCTCTCTGTTTCTGCAGCTCCTCCCACACTCCAGAGAAATGAATGGGAGGTTGTCAGTTTGTTTGTCTACGTCTTACGTGTCATCATAACAACGATAATGTAGAGTTTGAAAGTTTAGAAACTTTTCTATTTTTTGAAATATCCACCCAGAGGATGATGGGAAATAACCCGTGTGGGTGTGTGAAAGCGTGTGAGCTCTGTTTCTGTGATGTTCAGTAGATACAACAGCACAACACCCAGTGTCATCTGAGCGTATACAACAGATTTCAATGTAGTGTGTGTGTGTGTGTGTGTGTGTGTGTGTGTGTGTGTATGTGTGTACCAGCAGCATGTTGCGTGTCAGAACAGCTGTGTTATCAAAGTAAACACACACACACACACACACACACACACCAACATGAACTCATCAGTGTCGCTGCTTCAGTTCTGCAGAAAACCTGCAACTTATCTCACTGACTCCTAAAATAGGTTCATACTTCTCCTCGATGATGTTCCTGTGAGCAGACTATACATCATCCTATAGGTCGTACATCATGCTGCTTCTGAGAGACAAAAGGCAGAGTGAAGATCTTTTATTTATGGAGCTCCTGAAGCCCTCAGAATAAATATTCACAAAACACAGGCACTTAATCAAATCATGCAGCTTCTCCCAAAAGCAGATTAACTTTGAATCTTTGGATTAACCCTCGTGTCATGGAGCACAGAGCCCTGGTACACTTCACACTCGGTGCACAAACATGGTGTGTAAATAACACGAATCTCCAGAGAGATCACACTTTGGTTTGGAGTGTTTTCCAAAAACAAACAAACACACACACACACACACACACACACACACACACATGCTGCAACTCACATTCATACTTGAAGACCTCTAATGTGTGTGTGCATGCATGTGACACGGTGTGTGTGTCAGATGTGTCTGCACTAATGAATTAAACAGCAGGCTCATTACACACCTAAACACACATGTGCACACACACACACACACACACACACACACACTCTCTCTCTAAACAGCCTCCAACAATGGCCGCTCAGTGAATCCCTTTCAGTCCTAATTTAATCAAAGTGGACGCTGCCTTTTGTCTTTTTGTTCTATGATTATATTTTTCCTCTGCGGTGTGAACGGCTGCAGGCGACGGACGGACGGACGGGGAGAAAAGGCCGCGGTCAGATAAACAAACGGGATGAAATAATCTTTTGTCACAGATTAAATAGCGACTCTGCTGCCCGCCGGCTTTTCATTGTGAGCTGTTTAGTCGTGATTCATTCAGGTCTAATTGACGATGACAACGGCAAAGTGACGGAGGTGAACGGAAAATTACAGACATCCTTCATTAAAGTGGAGGAGGTGGTGTTTTGGGGGGGGGGGGGACAGATACTGACAGAAAGAGAGGGAGAGTTCAGTTAATGGGAGTTTTCATTCACACAGACCCTGAAGCTCCAAACTCAAAGTGACCTTCACCTCACATGGTGGACGGCAGGAGAACCAGAGGAACTGTGGAGACTGCAGATCTGGTCCGACTGGGACACTCACTCTGGACCGGACTCATCCACCCTGAGCGACTTCATGGACTTTACCACCCGTCCCTCATCCTGAGTGTCAGCTCCTCCACATCTGTCTCCTCCAGGACAATGTTGTTCTTCTAATCTGATATAATATAATATAATATAATATAATATAATATAATATAATATAATGTCAACTGAGCTAACATAATAAATATTATAATAGTGTTAAAACAACAAAAAAATACAGTTGAAAATTGGTTGCATGGTTGCTAGGCAACAAAAGCTGTGACACAACAGTAATGGTGGTCACATCCCAATTTCTCCATAGACCAGACTGTCTGATCTCAGTTCAGCCTTTGTAGACCACGCCCTGATTTATTTTAGCGAGGAGACCTACTACTGTTAGCATGCTGTCAAGCTAGCCTTGTCCCATCTTGCAGTAACACTTTTTAACTTAAGGGGCAGTAGTGAGTCATTATAGCAACTACACCACTGGTACATAAGCAGCTGCTGATGCTAACGTTGCCTACGTAGCAGTCGCACAATCTTACATACGCTTACAATGTACAAATCTCAGCAACGGTTGGGAGATGAGTTTTCAGGTTTTTTAATGATTTCAACACAGAGGCATTTTTCCACCTTTGCTGGTGGCTGTAACAAACGGACTTTTCAGAGACGAGCGACCCAGAGAGCAGCAGAATCACTGCAGAGCATCAACGTGATGAAGCTGAGACTGGAGACCTCCAGTGGTTTGCTCAGCGAGGGAGGCCAGGCACAGGCGCAGCTCCAGTATGAATGTGCTCTCCTGCTGTCAGATGATATTGGACTAACAGTGGAATAATCCAGGAGTTCATTTATGAAACGCCCAGCGAATAAAACAGTATGAATCCCCCGACTCTGCAGGAACACATTAGGCAGCGAACAGTAATTCTCTGTTCAACTTGAGTGCAGCCTGTGCTTCCATTAAAGGCCTGTGTGCTGTTTGCTCTGTAATTACTACAGTACAGCAGCTAGGAGCGGTCACTGCTAATGTTCACTGTGTTAAAGTGGCTTCAAAAAAAAAAAGAAGAGAAAAGAAAACCTACAGTGAGCTCAGAGCTGCTGTGCTTTTGAAATGACCACTGCATCAATAATGCAGCAGCAGCAGCAGCAGCGACTTGGACTGGACCAATAAAGCTCCAGCTCAGAGTTTACCTCCTGTTTGTTCATTTATTCAAGTTGTCTTGATGCTGCTGTGAATACTGTGAAGATTATTGGTCATATGAACATTTTCATGTACATTAACGATGTTTGTTCATTAAAAATTCACATTCAAACTGTAATGTTAGTGTTTTAAATGGAGACTGAAGCTACACTGGTTTTTAATAAACTTTGCTTAAACACCACTTTTATCAACTTTAAAGAATCGAGCCACAAGAACTCTGGAGTATTTTTTTTTTAAGTTTTAAGAAACAGTGCATCATCAATAGTTGTGAATTTTTCTGTCAGTGCAAACAAAAGTGAATCTGAAGCTAATAAAGCTTCAGCAGCATGCTGCGGAAGATAACCCTGTCAGACGCCAGCGTTTTCAGGCAGGAAATGGATTGTGCTGTGTTCACCGCAGTGGGGGGGGGGGGGGCTGAGTAAACTGAGAGTTTTCCAAACTTTTAGCAGGACATGTCACTATGTAGGCATGTCGGGATGTAGGCAAACAAGTATTAGCATTAGCCACGCTAATAAAGCCTCAGGTGCAGAGAGCGGCCAGGGAAAGTTGAGAGGTCAAAGTTCAACCTGGTTCTACTTAGGTTCGGCGAGAAACTGTTGCGGTGCATCGATGCTGTCTGAAAGCCACTTGAGACTCTTTAAGTATTTTACAGCCTTGAAGGTAATTGAGGATAAATCAAAGGAGAAAACATGAGGTTTAAACATCTTTGATTTCTGACCTGACTTCACCTTCGCAGCAACACAGCCAGAATCAGAGAGAGACACTCTTCATTAATCCACGGAGGGAAACAGTTTTGTTACAGTTCACCACTGTCCAGTATCACACTGTGGTGACCAGGCTCACCAGTGGTTTATTACTTCGTAACATGAACTGTGCAGCAGATGAATTAGGAGTGAGAGTATTAGAAAGCAGTGTGCTGTGCTGCCGGTCCCTGAAGGCACCATCAGCCCAGAGTCTGAGGTTCAGTCTGAAGCTGCTCCAACCACCACCATGTCTCCTCCTGTGTTACATGAAGCTGTTCATTCAGTACGTTTTCTTCCTCACTTTTCAACTCTGAGCCCATCCTCCCTCAGCCGTCTGATCAATCAATCAGCTCCAGGGTTCCATCTCTGTGATGCAGTTTTGAGAATTTAGACATTGATTTTTCTTCTGAAACTTTTCCCAGAGACCTGCAGAAACAGGTATGTTTGTCAGCAGTAACCAGACGTCTGTGACTTCTGTCCTCCATCGTTATCTTTTGTCAGGAAGTGATTCTCCCCTCACATCCAATATGGAGGCTGCACAAGAGAAGAGAAGACGACCTCTGCTTCTGGAAACTTTAAGTCCAAACTTTTCCCGGTGAACAAACACCGGCGGTGTCCTGCACTGACGTCCTGAAGAAAACAACTTCATAACATGAATAAGTTGAACAGTTTGCAGCTTCAGAGCAAAGCCTCGCCCTTTAATAATGAAGCCGGCGGCGGTTAATCCTCAGAGAGAGGAAGAAGAAGAAGGTTTAACTGGGGAGGAGGCCACAGATTCCAGCTCTCAGCCAGTGGTGGAATAACACAGTGAACAAATCAGGGCCAAGCTGACATTAGCCCCTCGCTAGCAGGACACCCACTCCCCATGAAGGCCAATTACTGCGGCTCCTCACAGGTGGCAGAGGGCTTCTGCAATTTCCAGTTGGTGTTTTCATGTGAGGTTAAAAGAGGTGACTGGGCTTTTACCTTTACAAAGGGACAGAGCAGACATGTCTGCCAGAGCTGACATGGTTTTTATTATCCTGCTCCTTTATTCTCCTCATCCAGCTGCTGTATAATGAACCTATCTGGCCTTAAGAGAAAGCATTAGCAGTCGGCCGGCTCGCTGTGACACTTCACTGCTGAGGAGGAGGAGGAGGAGGAGGAGGAAGCAGATATGAGAATCGTTTCATTCCTCCCGCTCATCATATATCTGAGAGCAGCTGCAGGGCGCTGGGCTCTGCTCCGTCACCGCTCCACACTTCCTGCTCATGTTCCAGGTCAGCGCGTCAGTGCTCTGAGGGTCAAAGGTCAACACAGGTAAAAGGTGTTACCGCGGGCGACGTCGAGCGGGTGTGAAAGTCGCTCTGTAGCAGTTGGTGCAGTAATAATCAGGTGTGAATACAGAGTTCATGAGTTCATTACTGAGTCTGTTGTTGTTGTGTCCAACAACTATTTTCTGTAATAAAGTTTGTGAATGAACCAGCGAGGTGAGGTTGTTGTTTAAATTACTCCCAAATCTTTGCAAACGAAAAGTCTGGAAAAAACATTTTTCCAAAAGACCTATTTTTCTGTTGTTGTTGTTATTTAGAGTGAAATGAAATGAAAATGTGTGAGTTGTTGTGAGTTCATCAGTGTTCACCTGCTCAGAGAGGGCGGAGCCTCCACACAGGTAACAGAGGAACCTGGGCAGGAGTTCTGTCTGAAGGACAAACTCAGGGAGGGAAGTTATTTAGTCCCAACATTACACACACACACACACACACACAGAGCTCCAGAAGAAGATGAAGAGACAAATATGGAGGATAAAAACAACATCATATGTTCAATGCATTAAACTGTTCATATTTCTTGTTGGTTGTTGGATGGATGGATTCTCATTTGACGTGGGTTCGATTCCCAGTGTGTGTGTGTGTGTGTGTGTGTGTGTGTGTGCTGACAGCAGTGTTTCTCTGATGTGTGTTGTCCCCTAGAAACATCGGCCTCAGTGCTGCAGTCGCTCTCTCTGAGTGTCACAGTCAGGCAGGGCGGCTATTTTTTGTCTTTTGAAAGGCTGATTAAAAAAAAGACAGGGAGAGAGAGAGAGGGATGGAGGGAGGGATGAAGAGAGGAGGGGAGGAGGGGAAGAGGGGACCTTTAATCTATAATGGAACAGACGTTATCATTATTGTTAAATAATGCACAGCGGCCACCAGCATCAAGTATTAATAACTTATTGAACAGAGCAGTTTCCGGTGACCTGCCTCTGGGCCTAAAGCATGACTTTGAACAGGACCAATGTGTGTGTGTGTGTGTGTCTGTGTGTGTGTGTGGGGGGGCTTTATTGACAAAAGGCCACTGTAATATTGGGGGTTTAAAAAGCCCAGGGGGGGGCACAGGGGGATTTAAACTCTGGATGTTGTTTCTGTCACAGTTTTGGTTTTATCCCCGTTTGTGCGGCGTCCTCTCCTCTTTTAGAAAAACCAAAAACATTCTCATCCCATTCTTGACAGATTTTTGGGGCTGGTCCCTCACTCTATTGTGTCCCCGGACTGGTCCCTCACTTTATTGTGTCCCCGGACTGGTCCCTCACTCTATTGTGTCCCCGGACTGGTCCCTCATTTTATTGTGTCCCCAGAAACACCTCGAGTTTTTGTCAAACTGATGAAGTTGTTTTCTGCATTTTGCACGTTTGTGATTTTGCTGGTGTTTTCTGACGTTGCAGTGAGTTGATCCCTCGGGGCCACCGTACTGATCTAATGACTGATTAATTAATCACAATATTGGATTTATTTCCAAAAAGACTGTAAAAGGTCAAGGAAATGTAGCAAATGAAAACCTTGAATGAGTTTATATATTTTTCCGTGTGTGTGTGTGTGTGTGTGTGTGTGTGTTTGTGGGGACAACGTGTGTGACGATGGATCTGAGGTTCTACGGAAAAGTGAGGACGTTTTGTCAGATCATGACTTCATCAATGAGCTGTTTGACACTAAACTCTTGGCTTTAAGGTTTTGGGTCAAATAGTTTCAATCTTCACACACACGCACACACACACACACACGTCTCAGTTGTGTAACCACAGCATCAGACAATAAGCTGGTCAGCTGACTCTGCAGCCGTGACCCTTGACCTCTTCCTCAGGCCCAGAGTTGTGTCTGTGCAGAGGCTGATTCACTTCACATGTCAGGGCAGATGTTTGTTACTTGTTTGTTCGTCGGTTGCATCTTCTTCTTCTTCTTCTTCTTCTTCTTCTCCTTTGCCTGCTAATCGCAGCGCCCACCCGCCATTAGATTTTTCCGAGGAGGAAACACAAATGTCCTCCGGCTGCCAGACTCGATCCGTTTCTGCTCCTGCTGCAGAAAAACGAAATGAAAAATGAAACAAGAGCTAACAAACATTTTGGCCGCCTTTCACTCTGCGAGCACTAAACATCCCATATAAAAATCTATTTGTTGGACGGCTTGTAAATTGAAAGCTTTGAAGACGGTTGCCTAGCAACTGGGCCCCAGTTGCCAAGCCCAGCATTACTGCCAATTATGGGTGGCCAGGAGAAATTGGTGTCGGCCTTTTCTCTTTTTTTTTTCATGCCTCCCCATCTCCACGCTCTGTTTTTTCCCTCAGCCTTCACATGAAGATCTAACGACGCTGTCGATATCTCAGCTCTCACCACACATGAAGCAGAACTCATCAAAACACAGCAGTTTAAAAAAAAAAAAAAGTCTCTTAAAATCACAGTTTTTTCTTAAATGGAGTCTTGTGATGCTTTTGGTCTTGTGAGCATGTGCATGTGCCCCCCCCCACCCAACTCCATCATCATGTCTGTAATAGCATGAATCAAAGGGGCATTTAAGATATTTTGATTTATGTTATTACACACACGACTCTGTCACATCATCATCTTTCATGCTGGGACTCGCTCGTTTGCTCATTTTCAGAAAAACACGAGCCAGAAGTTTTGTAGCAAGAAAAAAAATGAAGAAAAAAAAAAACAAACTGCAAACAATCCTGGAGTTAATGCATTTTTTTTCAACCCTAACCCCACAATTAGATTTCAGCAGACGTGTTTTGCAGCCCCACCTAGCTGCTGGGGGGACACTGATGAAAACTAATGCTGTAATTCTGCTCAGATATTGCCACCACACTATTAGATTTTGCCCTTTCTCTTGTATGGGGGCCAATGTGCTTGTTGGTTAACTGAATTAGCTTTGGTGTGTTATTGCTTTACGTTCTCACCCAGAGGACAGTTTCAATAATCAGCTGAGGAGGAGGAGGAGGAGGAGGGGGAGGGACGCAAGACCGAGGGAGGGAGGGGGGGAGGGGGTCACCCAACCAAACCACAGATTCATGAATCAGCCTTGTGTGATCTGCAGTGGAAACATTAGACACATTAAAGATCCCAGATTTTACTACTTCTGTGTTTTATCTAAAATTTTGATCCACAAGAAGAAATAAAAATCTCTCCTCTCAGGCTGCCGTAGTGACTGATCCAATAAAAACAGAGCAGATTTCAGAATAAAACACTCAGAGAAACCAAATCCTGCAAGTTGTTGGATGGTGGGTCCAGGTGGTGAGGGGGCGGGGCTTGGTGTGACTGCTTTGTTGTGACATCACAAAGTGACAGGAAGTCCTGACGGCTGGTTTTAAGGCTCAGTGTCTGAATACAGGCTGTGTGCATTTCTCTGTGGACTGAGGCTTTGATACTTTCACAGTGTTAATGTAGAACCTAGAGCTGCTTTATAATCACACTACACAAACCGTCAAAATATTGAATAAAATTTATGCTTTAAAAAGCAAAAATAAAGTCTGTTTTCCATACCAGTGTTTTTTCGAACCACCAGCTGCACGCTGCCATTTTTCAAACCTACGTAACTCAGACATTTTTGCAGTGTCGCAGAAACCATGAAAACAGAGCCAGAGTCGCTTCAGTCTGCAAAACAAAGACAAATCATCTGTTTTAAAGGGTAAAAGGATGAAGAAGAACTTTGGGCTGATGTCGGCCACGTTCAGGTGTTCACACCTCGTCAAGGTGAAACACACACAGAGACAAAATTCAGATTTCGTCCGGTGCTCTGTGGCTCTGCAGCTGCTGCCACCATGGGGCTTTTTTTGGCTTCACTCTGAGAGAAACCCTCCAGTTCAGAGCTGTCCCGCTCTGCTGCGAGCGAGGCGACGCTCCGACAGGCATCTCACCGAGCCGGAGGAGGATAAACAGCGAGCTGAAAACCTCGCAGACAGCCTCTCACCTTAAAAACACACCTGAGGTGGCAGCTGGGGCTCCTCACAGTCAAACAGCATTTTAATCTCGCTCTGAGGCGCGTCACACTCGCTGTAGTCTGCCGCCACACCACACCGCCAGGCATTTTAATCATGCCGGGGACGTATGAAGTGTGCGGGGCCCAGGGGCCGAGGAACGGGGGGCCACCGGGGTTCAGATTGCGTTCAGATTCCCTTCAAAAGGTTGAGCAGCAGACAGAACGGCAGGATAATGCCGGGATAATGAGGCTTCTCATTACAGGGCCAGGTGGGGAAACTCTGTGTTTTGTCAGCGCTGTCACAGACACCGAGCCGGGTCACGACTCGTGTTGGCCACAAGACGAGCGCTCGCCTGCGTCATTATGTGTGGGCTGCAGCCTCAGAGCCGCCGGCCTCTCTGCCTACAACTGTTCCCTTTTTTTTTTACAGTGGACACAGAGCCAGAGTAATTACCCAGAGTTCAAAGCGGTCATGTAACAGGAAGGACAGCTGTCCATCGGCTGTCCACTTTGAAGCGTCTGAGCGTCCAAACATTGAGTGATACTGTCGCACGTGGCTGCAGCTTGTTACGGCGCAGAGACGTCAGATGTTCAGCCGACAGATCAATCACATGAATCATCCTGGTTTCAGAACACCGCCACCACCATCAGGGGGCGCTAAAAACCAGCAGGTCACAAAGTCTCAGCGTCTTTCATCTCCACAATCTGAACCTGAAGTGAGAGCAGACACGGTGCGGCAGCACATCACTGAAAGGTCATTTAGTTTGTTCAACAAGAGGCACAAGAGACTGGAAACACATGAGAAGCAGGAGCTGGAGGGAACCTCAGAGTTTCTACTGCAGCTCAGAAAATGTGAAACATTTCTACTCAAGTGCCTTTAGATGTTTGTCAGATACCGTCCTCAGGCCACGACTCACCTCCAGCTTCAGGAGGCTGTTGTGACTCAGAGCTGCTGCCATCTACACTACATGCAGTCCAAAGGTGGACGTCTGTGTTAAAGCTCCATACAGTGTAAAGGTAGACGTCCATGTGAGCCCTTCAAAGCTGCCATCAGGACTTCCTGGACCAAGCCCCGCCCACCACCTGGTCCCACCACCCAACAACTTGCAGGATTTGGTTTCTCTGAGTGTTTTATTCTGAAATCTGCTCAGTTTTTTGTTCTATCTATCTATCTATCTATCTATCTATCTATCTATCTATCTATCTATCTATCCAACCATAACAAGATGTAATGTGACAAACAAGTAAACTTTATGAGTTGATATTTTCTGTTTCTGGTTTTAGTGACTTGTGTTTTCTTTTTGCAGATAGACAGTTGGGTCAAAGTTAAATGATAAATGTGGGCTTGTCTTCCTTCATCTTTTCTCATCTTTGTCGTCGTCAGTAAACTGTCACTTCACTGATCCTGATGACAGAACCGGACTCAGAGCCACAGCGACAGCCTCCGACCTGTGTGATGTTGTTTTTCTGTCTCTGCCCAAGGCCTCTGCTTCATCAACTCCGGCTTAGACAGAGCAGAAAAATAATTACAGAGGTCGTGGTCTGGGTCACTTTGTTGACCACTTTTTAAAGCTAATGTTTGCTGAGGCGGGAGGTCACGGCGCCGGGGGCTCGTTACTGGAAAAAAAAAACAAAAAAACAAGTGGAGGCTAAACTGAAAGTTGCTGCGAGATGAATAGAAACTGCACGAAAAAACAAACCGTCATCGTGAAAACATGGTTGTTTTCTCAGGTGGAGGACTCTTATTTACAAACACATTCATGAGCTGCTTGTGTTGTGTCCAAACTTGTGTAAACTTGATTTGTCATAAATTATAAATTATTCACAATATTGAAATCCATAATTCTGAGTCCGGCATTGTGGTTAATTAATGAGCCTCTGAATGTGAGATGAAGATTCATTGTGTGAGGTCTGGCTGCAGGTAGAGGCCGCGTTAATAATTCAGAGATGAAACTGGCAGAGTGAGAACGCTCAAATAAGAATAATAAAACTCTTCATGTCTCTATTCCACAGCTTCTCGGAGCAGCTGGCAGGTGAGACGGCCGGGCCTCGCACATCATATCACTGCAGATGAAATATTAAAGAGCAGACAGAGATGAACACACTGGTTTGTATCAGCAGCAGACTGAAGCCGCCGGAGGAAACGGAAAGATGGACGAGTGTTTGGAGCGGAAGCAAGGAGAGAGAGAAAAGAGAGAGACGGAGATGATCTCAGTCGAGAATATTTCTGATGAGAAAATCTGAGAGAACGTCACCGTGGTTCATCACCGTGGTGTCGGAGGAGGGGGAGGAGGAGGAGGAGGGGGGGAGGAAGGTGAGCAGCAGGCAGCGAATACAACAGACCCCAGAGAGCTGAAGTGGAACCAGACATCGCAGGTTCAATTCCATCAAGAAGCATCACGAAAATCTGAGTCACAAATCACAACTGTAATACAAAATACTCCACGATGAAAATTATAGTGGGCTGTCGAGGACTGTGAAGTCAGAGTTACTATTCTCTCAGTTTAGAGCGTCACACTTCAGAACAAGCTCTGTTTTTGTAAATAATATTTATGGGACCAAAGGTAGACGTGTGTCTTAAAGCTCCATACGGTATAAAGGTAGACGTGCGTCTTAAAGCTCCATACGGTATAAAGGTAGACGTGCGTCTTAAAGCTCCATACGGTATAAAGGTAGACGTGCGTCTTAAAGCTCCATACAGTATAAAGGTAGACGTCCATGTGTAGTGTGATTATAAAGCAGCTCTAGGTTCTATATAAAACCAGCTGTCAGGACTTCCTGTGACTTTGTGATGTCGCAGCAAAGCAGTCACTAAGCCCCGCCCACCACCCAGACCCACCACACTCTAATATTTGCAGGATTTGGTTTCTGTGAGTGTTTTATTCTGAAATTTGTTCTGTTTTCATTGGATCACGAAGAAAATAGTCATCCAATCAGAAGAGAGGCTCAGAGCCTCCTCTCCTCTGATAGGATGGAACCTGACCTGTTGTTACACAGTGATGGTAAGCCCAAAGTGTAAAAAGGCATCTTTAGCTCAAAGCTAAACTTTATCATATTGGAGTTTCCCTGTTTTTCCAGAATAAGTCCCCTAAATAGCATTGGCTTCTAGCTGGAGACCCATGTTGCAAACACTAGCATGCCAACATGCTAACAACAAATGAGCTAATTCAGAGGCAGTGGCTTGGTGATGAAGGCTAACGCGTCGCATCCCTGCAGCTGAATCTTGTTCTTCATGTGAACCAACACACCTGTACCTGTGTGGCCTCTAATTGCCACTGAGCGACAGAAACATTTTCCCTCCACCACTTTGTAATCGGCCTTTTCTTGTCACTTAATGTCTGAAAGGAACGCTTTTCTTTTTTCTTTTTTTGATTGAAACCAGAAACTGATTAAACATTTCTCACCTCTTTGATTTCTTATGATTGTTTATTAGGGAAACTCGCGCGGTGCGTTCTGTAGATCAGGTAGGAGCCGAGCCGCCGTCGTCGAATGTGAAATCTTCAGAGGACAGACACATCATTTAGAGTCTGGAAGAGTGAAGGAAGAAACTGAGGAGAGATGGCAAATAGATAATGAGACGGCTAAAAGCTTGATCTTGAGAATAATTTGCTTCTTTTGCAGCTTGGCCTCGAGTGGGGAAACCGTTAATCAAAGGTTAGAATGATATAAACTTTGTTCAAAGATCCTTTTCCCCAAACATTTAAGACTTGGAGGGTGAGAACGGCAGAGGGAAAAAAATCCAATTATTTTCCTCTTTTATCACTTCACTCGTTACAAATAAGACACGCTTTCTGAGAGGCAACACAGTTTAGTTTTATAATTGCTGTTTTACCACCTGCCAGTTCAGCTAACAGTCCCTCCGTCTCTGTCCTCCCTTCTCATGCCACTCCAGCCCCAGATAATCAGCCCCGCTCCAATTAGGAGCGGCGTCGCTGCAGATGAGGACAAAGTTGTTGACCGCTTATTAACCGAGAACCAAACACAGAGCATGGAAATAGTGTTTCTTTATGTTTTTATTCATCCATTCTGTCCTTGAGGCGTATTAGTTGGTCAAATGTCGGCCTGTTGGCGTCGTGGGTGAATGTTTCACTCTGAGGCATGTGACCAGGTTGGCAGCCATGTTGGAAAAACAACGCAACGTTGATGTTTCATCTAAAACCACACATTCTGCTGAAGCTAATGCTTGATGAACATCATGAGGTTATTAAAAGTAGACGTGCGTCTTAAAGCTCCATACGGTATAAAGGTAGACGTGCGTCTTAAAGCTCCATACAGTATAAAGGTAGACGTGCGTCTTAAAGCTCCATACAGTATAAAGGTAGACGTCCATGTGTAGTGTGATTATAAAGCAGCTCTAGGTTCTATATTAATACTGTGAAAGTATC
Organism: Caranx melampygus; assembly: GCA_019059645.1. Classification (NCBI taxonomy): domain Eukaryota; kingdom Metazoa; phylum Chordata; class Actinopteri; order Carangiformes; family Carangidae; genus Caranx; species Caranx melampygus. The sequence goes on along the minus strand of JAFELL010002764.1, from coordinate 160,520 downwards.
AAAGCCTCAGTCCACAGAGAAATGCACACAGCCTGTATTCAGACACTGAGCCTTAAAACCAGCCGTCAGGACTTCCTGTCACTTTGTGATGTCACAACAAAGCAGTCACACCAAGTTGTTTTTACCAGAAATCTGCACTAATTTCATTGGATCACTCAAAAACCAATTGGATGAGAGGCTCAGTGGCTCCTCTCTTCTCTCCTCTGTCTTCCTCTGATCTTCTTCTTGAATGTTGTGATGTTTGTGATGGATGCAGCAATTAGGCCTCAGACAGACACTTATTTATTTTCATAATTGAATGTTCCTGCAGCTAAAGTAGAACAAAACTCTAACGTTGGATTGATGTCGTTCTGTTTTTGATTTTTATTGGAGTATGAACAGCTGATCTGAGGAAGTAGAGTCTTCTCCTCCTTTAAAATCCCTCCTCTGTGGTGTCGACTGTGTTTGTAGACGGACGACTGGAGGCGTGAGTTCATTCTGAAGAATCTGAAGAATTCCTGCTTTCTCGACGCCATCATCATGTTCCTCTCAGATGAAATGTTATTTTACATTATGGTGCCACAGAGTCGACCTGCGATGTGTTCTGTTCAGGCATAATGGGTTTAAGCACTCGTCTTGTCTTCATGCAGGGAGGAGGCCGACCCCCTCCCCTCCACCTCCTCTACACCTGCGGCTGCTGCCTCATGATTTTTATTTGTCAGGTTTGTATTTTATCTGTACACACCCGAGGCAATAGCCGTGAAAATACAGCAACACGTTACATGTTTACTCCTGAATTTGGAAATGAAATCCAGGATTGATCACACAAGAGGAAAATAATATCTGAAACTTCACAGCTCCGGTGAGAAGAGAAGGGAGGAGAGGAAGAGGGGAGGAGGAGCAGAGGGGGAGGCCTGGATGTTCCCTAAAAACAAATTATCAGAAACAAACAGAAACCAATAACCTGTTACCCCCCTCCTCTCCCTCCTCGTCTTCTAAAATGTAAAAATTTCTCTCGGTGGTGTCGACACCCCGCAGCCATAAACACCAGGAAATATGAAAAGAGAAAAGAACAACATCAACAAAACAGGGGGATGAAATTTCACCGTGAGGCCGAAAATGAGAAACGACATAATAAAGCGATTCTATTAAAAAGCCATCTGACCGTTAATAAAAGTAATGATTTGATGAGAACGTCCCGTCGCAGAGCCAGAGGCAGCGCACGAGGAGGAGGAGGAGGAGGAGGAGGAGGAGGAGGTTCGACTCGGCTTTATTTTTATGCTCCGACATTGCAGAGAAGGAAAAATGAGATGAAGTGTGTGTGAGGAGGGAGGACGACATAAAAAACATTGGAGCTTCACCCATTTCTGACTTAATGAGATCTGGTGTCTGCTGCTGGAGCTGCTGCTGCTGCTGCTACTGCTGCTGCTGCTGGAGCTGCTGCTGGAGCTGCTGCTGCTGCTGCTGGAGCTGCTGCTGCTGGAGCTGCTGCTGCTGCTGCTGCTGCTGGAGCTGCTGCTGCTGGAGCTGCTGCTGCTGCTGCTGCTACTGCTGCTGCTGCTGGACCTGCTGCTGCTGCTGCTGCTGCTGCTGCTGCTGCGGCCCAGGCTCAGGTTGGACTCACGTATGTTGGAGGTGATGGTCAGAGAAAAAATCTCACAGGGAGACATCATCAGATCATCACACTCACCTTTTGGTTTGGCTTGTCATCCAGTTGTCAGTAAAAGTCCAGATTTACCTGTTACAACATCAGGACACAAAGACACAGACTGTGTTTCCAGCTCGAAGCCTCAACTCACTGCAAAACTCCCCACACAACAGAAGTGTTTCTGGGGACACAGTAAAGTGAGGGACCAGTCCGAGGCCTCCAGTTGTTCTTCTTCTTGACTTTAGAAGTGGTGCAGACGGCTACCTGTTAGTGGGGTTTGACAATAAGCTGAACGTCAGTATCACATGATTCACATGGACTGTTAGCTTAGCATTAGCCTTTAGCTGGTTATTGTGTCTTCCAGAAACACTTGTGTTGTGTGTTTGTGTCTTTGTGTGCTTTCCTGTGTGGTGTAGTGTGTTGAGCCCTTTACTTTCCTCCTGTTGCTTCTTCTTCTTCCTGTGGACTCAATTAGTAAAAACACAGACAGCGCCACTCTGCCATTGAAACCCACACTGTGGTGGATGGTGGAACTGCAGCAGCTTGAATGACAGTGGTAAAGCCCCGCCCCTTTTACATTCTGTTGCCACAGTGACAGAATTTGTCTTCCTGCACATGGACAAGATTTTCCATTGTTCTCCAGATCTGCTGGGAAAGTCTTAAAGATCTAGAGTGGATCACCATCCACATGTTGGTGACCCCTGGTGGATGAGACCAAAACAGCAGCCAAGCTCAGTCTGACCTTTTGACCTCAACTGTCTTACGATGCACCCTTCACCACCTCTCTGTAGATAACCACACACACGCACACACACACACATGCACACGAACTTGTCTTTAATCACTCCTTCATCTCTTCTCCACCATCTGCTTGTCGTCATTGTCCCCGGGCCCTCAGGGGACACGCTGATACTCGCAGACTGATGGGCACATTTAAACACCATCAAACTTTAAAAACATGAAATATTCAAGGATGAAATGTCTCCGGTCGTCGTGAATCCATCCTCTAAATGGAAGAAACACTTCACCTTCAGCTGTTTGCCACCAAAATACAGAGCAGGAGCCTCAAGGTTTAGCAGTGTGTGTGTGTGTGTGTGTGTGTGTGTGTGTGTGTGTGGCAAAAACAGTTTTAAAGTGCAGGTATTCTGTTTCCACTCTGCTCACTGTCAGTGTAGTCACCTGTTCAACTGTAACACTACGGTGGCCCTGAGAGGTCAACACACTGCAGCTTCAGTAAAGTCAGGAACACAGGAAGTGTTTCCAGGGGACACTAAAAAGTGATGCAGCTGCTGAGACGTGTTGTTGTTCACTGTCCAACTGTGACTTATGAAGTTAAAAACACTGAATAATCATAAGTGTGTGAGTTTGAGCTCTCAGGGCCACCGTACCTTGCAACACGTGTTTTTTCTGGTCCAGGACACAGTTCTGATTCAAAACCTGCACTGTCCCGGTCCTGGTACTGGTTCTGGTTGGTTGCAGCCCTGGTCCTGGTCCAGGACCCAGTTCTGATTCCAGACCCGGTCCCAGTCCTGGTTCCAGTTCTGTCCTGGTCCTGAAAGGGGATTACTGCTGTCCCCTTCCCTTTCAGACTCTGTAAGTCAGTGAGGGTTCAGCTGAGGGTTTAAGGGGCGGGATGCACTGGACCAACTTTCCTGTCCATCACTTATCTGTGTCCCCTGGAAACACTGTATTTGTCACATCAGCTTTGTTCAGTTGATTAGAACTCTTTCCTCAGATTTGTTTGTGTTTCGCAGCTTTGAGCCCTCTGGGCCACCGTAGACAAGAGACGAAAGGCTGAACATGTGGATGTTGTCCATGTGAGTCCATGACTCTTCTGTGCAGGACGGACATGAGACACAGGTGTGTTTCATTCAATGAAAGAATCACCCGTCACATTTCACATGGTTGCTGCTCTTTTCTTCTGTGGTGTTTTGAGGGTTCAGTCCGACGCTGGCGCTCTGCTGAACGTCCAGCTCTTCGGCCGCCACAGAGACGATGTGATGTTCGCAGACAATGACTGAACAATGAAACACTTCATGTGTCAGAAATCAAATCTGCTGCTCCAACAGCGAATGTGCAGAAACACCGGAGCTGCTTCAAAATGTTGATGACTTTGCAGACGACTTGTTCTTTTAAGGTGGAATGATCCGTCAGTTTGAAAAACAACAAACACAGAGCGAGAAACAAATTGATTTTTCCTGAAGAGGAACAGCTGAACGTACAGGAAGCAGTGGGACCGTGGAAAAAAAGAAGAAATCCAGGTATCTGTGAACGCAGCACAACTGGCGTCTTTTCCTCCCACTCACTGTTTGTTCCTCATCTGTGTGTGTGTGTGTGTTTTCATTTATGAGCTGAAACGGAGCGGCGACATCATTACCATCAGCACATCGTCGAGATCAGAGGAGACAAAGAGTCCAAGGTCCAGGTGTTTTTTCTGTCAGAGGAGAGAGACCTTCAACGCACCGCTCGTTCTTTCAGCTGCACATTACAGCTTTCAATTGAAGATGTGTCGCGGTGGGGGTGGGGGTGGGGGTGGGGGTGGGGGTTGGAGTGTTGGGGGGGTGGGGTTCAGCGTGTCCATTTCATGACACACACAACATCACCGACACAAAGGTGTGTTTGAAAACGCAGGTCGCAGCAATTTCACTTCTGTGAGTTTAAAAGAAGTGAAAAACTCATAAAAGAGAAGAAAGTGGAGGCTTGTGATTGATCCGACGTGTCGCCGCAAAGTCCAGGATGAAAACAAATGAATACAATAAAACTGACTTTACACACACACACACACACACACTGTGCTGCTGCTCTGAATACTCACACCAGCTCCACATGTGGATTAATCCACCAGTGAAAATAGTCCCTTCACACGGCAGCAACACGTCCTCCTGTTCTGTTGGATACAAAGATCAGAGCAGCTGAAGATTTCTGTGGACGATGGGTTCAGTTCGAGCTGAGGACGGACAGGAAGTGTTGAGACAGATGGTGTTGACCAGCGCCGTCCTCTCTGATCCACTGATCCTGCGACACACAGAACGAGTCAGAGCAGCACAGAGACTCAGGCTGTGTGACGTGGCACAGGTCTGTGTGATGTGTGGTGTGTGTTGTGTGTTGTGTGGTGTGTGTTGTGTGTTGTGTGGTGTGTGTTGTGTGTTGTGTGTGTGTGTTGTGTTGTGTTCACTTCACAGCAGATGAATTCATCACCAGCTCGAATCAGGATTAAAAGTTAACAACTAACACTGTTCTGATGGGGAAATGGTTTAGTTTAGTTTGGATTAGTTTGGATTAGTTTGGATTACCAGAGGTGCGTTGTGAAGGTCAGAGGACCTTGTTGCCATGGTCACAGTCCTATTAACATTAGAACAGACGGTCGACACCTGTGGGTGGAGCTCTTACAGCAGGTTTTTAATGGCGCTCATATCAGATGATTTTATCATCACAACCAAAGTTTGACCAGTGAACAGAAGCTTCGCTGCATGTGTGTTATATTTACAGTGCACACACACACACACACACACACACACACACACACACACACACACACAGGTCTGAGTAATAAGAATAGCTGTTTGTGTTTTGTGTTGCTGTGAGAAGCTGCAGGGTCCAAACAGCTCAGAGGCCGTTATTAATGAAGAGAGAGAGAGACCCAGAAAAACAGAGAGAGAATTACATCACACTGAGGGGAGGAGGAGGAGGAGCAGGAAGAGGAGGAGGAGGAGGAGGAGGAGGAGGAGGAGGAGGAGCAGGAAGAGGAGGAGGAGGAGGAGGAGGAGGAGGAGGAGGAGGAGGAGGAGGAAGAGGAGGAGGAGCAGGAAGAGGAGGAGGAGGAGGAGGAGGAGGAGGAGGAGCAGGAAGAGGAGGAGGAGCAGGAAGAGGAGCAGGAAGAGGAGGAGGAGGAGGAGGAGGAGGAGGAGAAGGAGGAGGAGAGAGAGAGAGAAACGGGTGGAGACAGGAACAAGAATCAGTCTCATGGTTTGAGGACTCAACTAAACACAGAACGACAACATGTGTGTGTGTGTGTGTGTGTGTGTGTGTGTGTGTGTGTGTGTGTGACAACACTGTAAAAAATGTTGTGGAAAAAACATCTGTTCACACTGACGACTGTGATTTCAAACTTCCACCTGTTCGATGAGACGATGTATTTCACTGTGTCTCATCATTTTGCACGTCATACACACATGACATTTACAGAACGATCTTAATGACCGTCTGTCACTGATATTACACATGTAAGAATTAATGAATAAATGTTTGATGAGTTTTTTATAGTGTGAACTCTTCTAACCATTTTTATTAACGACGTATGATTTGCAAGTTTCTTAAAACAACACATTTATCTGGAGGAAGTTTTTTATTCATTAGGTTTAAAAATGTTCTGTGTGTGTGAGACTGGTCTACAGTGTGTGTGTGTGTGTGTGTGTGTGTGTGTCTACAATATAAGAATATATTCATTTTATTTTCCTAGTTAAAACATATAAATGAACATAAACACATCATGAATTCTTTTCTCTTTTCCAACAGGTTTGATTCAAAGCTTTTACATGTTTTAAACTGAACGTGTGTGTGTGTGTGTGTGTGTGTGTGTGTGTTACACTGGATCTGATCTCTCCGTCCTCTAACCTCCAGTTTTCTTTCACTGAGCAAAAAGAAAGTGTGAAAATCCAACAATGTCTTTAAATCCACTCGTCCGCTCTTCTTCCTCCTCCTCCTCCTCCTCCTCCTCCTCCTCCTCAGTGGAGGAAGAAGAAGAAGTAAAAAAAACACAGAGTGTAATTACGTGGAGTTTCTGGGTCTAATGTGGGATTGATTTGTAACTGCAGGACATCCTTGAACCAGATGCTTAAAAAATGAAGGCAGAGGAAGAAAAGGGGGAACGGCGCCTTAAGTGAATTTAAAAATGCAGGAATAATTACACATATACTGCAAACTAATTAAGAAGCTGTGAACTCTGCGGCCTCGTTCCTCCCTCGCAGTGATTACACCGCTCATATTTCACTCTCTTGCAGCTCTTTTTTTTTTTTTTTTGCTGCGGAAAACGGACGGAAGCAAAAAAAAAAAAAAAAAACTATAGATGAAAATGGACCGGTGACATCAGACATGGAGTCAAAAAAAAAAAAAAAAAAAAAAAAGAATTAAAAAGGAGGAAGAAAGTCAGACTGTGGTTACTATTTCAAAGTCGTCATATTAATTGTGAAGAGAGAGAGAGAAAGTCTGTCGGCTGAGAAACATGGACATTTTTATAATTCAATGGATGTAATTTATATCTGCAGCAGCCGAGGGGATGGGACACAGGACGTCAGAGTCCAGCAGCATAAAGCACATCATCATCATATTCATAACCACTGTATGTAATAATGAGAATTATAATGAGAACAAGGCCACAGGAGTTCAACAGAAAGTGGACGATAAAGAAGGAGGAGTAGGAGGAGGAGGAGGAGAAGAAGAGAACAAGGAGGAGGAGGAGAAGAAGAAGAAGAAGAAGAAGAGAACAAGGAGGAGGAGGAGGAGGAGAAGAAGAAGAAGAAGAAGAAGAGAACAAGGAGGAGGAGGAGGAGAAGAAGAAGAAGAGAACAAGGAGGAGGAGGAGGAGGAGAAGAAGAAGAAGAGAACAAGGAGGAGGAGGGGGAGGAGGAGAGGAGCAATCAAAAGACACAATCAACCAAATTCATCCACAAAAACGCGACCTTTCAGGTTGACCTCTATAAATCTCTTCTAAATACAAATGTGTGTTTGTGAAGTCGACGCTGTTTGTTTTTCAGATTCACGCGTTAAATCTTTGTTTTTGTTGTTAATGAAAAGAAACAGAAACAAACAGTGAAAAGTTTTTCCAACGTGACAAATGCCTGAATCTTACTGATGGTAAGCTTTGATCTGCAGATGACAAAATGAACAGTGATGTGAAACACACTGTTCATTTTGTCACACACACACACACACACACACTGCAGCCATAACAACAGACTCTAAAGCCTCAGTGTTTGGTTGAAGTGAAAGCAGCTCATGTTATTATTGTGTCAGCGTGTTAATCCACAGTGAGGAGGAACCTCCTCCAGGAACCAGCCTCATGACAACGACATGAGTCTCTGTGTTCACCTACACACACACACACACACACACACACACACACACTGTGTATTGATGACAGATCAGTGACCAATCAGCCCCTGATGTGTCTCTGTGTCCGTATGCTGTGCATTAGCTTCCATCCAAATGACATCATTAACGAACCCCTCTTCCCTCTCCCAATAACCCCCCCCCCCACACACACACACACACACACCACATTAGTTGCTGATGGAAACCAACCGACTGACTGACCTGGCACCAAACTGCCTCCAAATGCCCACGACTCCAACATGATCACTGACACTCAAACTGAAACTGCAGCCTGTTCCTATTTATCAGTGGCTGTACACGACCTTTTGACCTTTCGACCCCCCCACCACCACCACCACCACCACCATCACATTAATCAGCAATAATTTAATAATCCTGTGCAATTACAGTTCTTCTTTCTATTAACTGTAACCATGAGTCTGACCTTAATCAAAAAGCTGTTTTACTGTCGTTCACAGTCGCTGCTGCATTTACAGAATCGTCATGATTAATGATTGTAATGTGCACAAAGCTAATCACACAGGAACGACGACCTCTGACCCCAGCGGCAGCAGATCTGAGCAGAACACAACATCCTTCCAGACAGGTCGTTGGTTTTAGATGTTTTATCACAGAAAGTGTTTGAAATCAGCAATCAACAAAATGTTCACAAACTCTGTAGGTGTTTATACTGTATATAAAGGTACGGTGGCCCTGAAGGCTCAGATCACTGCAGCTAAAGAAAACACACAAATGTGCTACAAACTCAGAGACAACTTCATCTGTTTGACTGGTCCCTCACTTTATCGTTTTGCTAATTGGTGCTAATTAGATTGTGAAACAGGAGATGCATGTTTGAGTCCTCGATGTGAAGATCGATCACGGTGTGAACCACTGATATTTGTATATATTTATATGTGAGTGAGTTTTTCCCGCTGAGGTGAGAGGTCACCTCTGACACTCAGTGTTAAACTGTTAAACTTTAACTTTGATCGTTGTTTGTTGCGTTAAACTTTGCTTCACCCCTGCAGCTCACTCTTTTCACTCTTTTCTGCTCACTAATCGACGAGATGACTTATTACTGTGTCAAAAATCCTCAGTAAGACGTCTCCTCGTAGAGCGTCGCATCACGGTGACGGAGCATCTCTCTGTGAGGAGAGAGAGAAACAAAGAAAGAAAAGAAAAAGGAAAAGAGAGAGAGAGAGAGGAGCAGGAGGAAGAGGAGAAAGGTTTTAAATCGTCCTGGATTCGTCTTCCTCTCGTCTCTTTGTGTCGACTGGATTAACCCCCCCCCCCCCGTCTCTGGTCCAGCTCCTGTTTCTTCTTTCACTTGTTAAAGCTGCAGAGTGGTTTTATCAGCTGCTGTATAATTTCAGTAAATCCTCCACAAAGACCTCAGCAGCCACTTCCAGCTACAGGAGGGAAACAAATATGAACCAAACACCACGTCCACAATGAACATACAGGAGAATGAAGACGTGGACGTGTTGGTGTGTGGAGGAGGTCACTGAGGTCACTCTTGTCTCTGATGTCCACAGGTGGACTATCTGATCACAGAGGAAAATAATCATTTACTCCCCACCCCCCCCGCTCATGAACCTGTTTTCTATCCAGTACTATCCAGTACTCCCGTTAAGCTGGCCTGCTCCCCCTGCTGCTCCTCCCACCAGGAGCTGCCTTCATCAGCTCTTGTTAACTGACTGATTCCACCTCCATGTTTTTCCATGTTGTAAACTGTCGTCTTGTCTGTTTACAACAACAATGTGTCGTCTGCCCGTCCTGACTGAGGGATCTCTGCTCTGTCGTTTCCTGGGAGTTTTTCCTCAGTCAGTGTGAGGGTCAGAGGTCAGAGGTCAGAGGATGTTGTTATGATGCTGTGGAAAGACTTTGAGACAAACTGTTTGTAAAAATACAAATAATCATGCCTTGTCTTGCCAATCAAGAGGTAAGCTTGGTCATATTTCAAATGTAGGGGACATAATAACATCCAGGTGACGAGTCAAGTCTTTACAGAAGTCTAGACACTGGCCTGAGCCGTGTGGACGTTGTCTCGGTCAGAGCTGAAGAGGTTTTTCTTGTCTTCTGTCTGAAAGTATCAGAGTTTGAGTCTTGGCTCCTCTGGTCCATGTTCATCATGATCATCACCAGATGCTTTTTCCACGTCTGGACCAATAATATTGAGTCAGTCAGAACCTACCCATACAGGTATCAGCTGACTGGGAGGCTGGATTTACCTGCCTGTCAGGTGGACCACTCTGAGCTCCTGTTTACAACATCATTTGTTTGGTTGGTTTTTCACTTTAGTTTTCAGAAAGTTTCTGTTTTTTCTCGACGGTCTACATTTGAAAACAGCTGCCACACTGGACGATCTATGTTTTCTTCAGTCGGGTGGTCAAATATTGAACAGGGCATTTATTTTGAAACATTACATGAGTTTCAAACTTTTGTCTGTAATCTATAAGTTTCAGCCCAATGAGGAGTCGAAAGGTCAAGAGGTCGAGTTCAGTTCTGTTGCAGGTTTATTTCTATGAAAACTAAAGTTTTCCCTCCAAACTCTGACCACATCATCAGGTTGTGTCTCTGCCTTGAGATGATGTTTGTTATGATTACTAAACAGATCAAATCAAACTGGATTAAATATTGTATAAGTTTGTGCAGGTGTCCGCCTCTCTGGGTCTGATTACAATTTCATGGATGGATGAATATGAAGAAGTTTTTTTCTGCTTTCCTTCCAAATAAAGTTGATGAAAAAGGTTCACAGAGGTATTTATGCGTTATAATAAATGACATAAAGTCTTAAACTGATGCACAGACACAGCTGAACGTCACCAAATGTAAAAAAAAAAAAAAAAACCTCAGGATCCTGCAGCTGCCATTAAGAAAGCCACAGGAGCTCTGTTTGATCGGAGCACGTATGTCGCCAGTTTCCGAGTCCGTGACGCCCCCCGTGAAACTGGACTGACAGAGCCCCGCTGCTAATCCGGCGTTAGCAAGGTAGTGCTTCGTCTAGCTTCTCTCCCAGCTGGAGTAAGTACCTGTTCACACCTCTCAGATAAGCAGCCGAGAGCCGCGGCTTTAACGTCTTTCCATCCACGACTTTCACCTTAATTAACTCCATCTCAGAGGCGAAGCTGCAAGACTTAGGGGAGAGGATGAACACTGGGAGGCCTGAGAGGAGGATTTTATTCTGAAGGGCGTTCAGCTGTATGGTAACTTCCTCACAGGTTCAATTCCTCAACCTGGACGGAGAGTTCAGATGAACTGTTCTTAACGAATGTTGATTTAATGGATCTTACATAATGTGAATGGACAAATCAAAAGTTCAGAGTCAAAGCTCAAGTTCAAAGGTCCCATGTTACATAAAGGCTAAAGCTCCATACAGTATAAAGGTAGACGTGTGTCTTAAAGCTCCATACAGTATAAAGGCAGACGTGCGTCTTAAAGCTCCATACGGTATAAAGGTAGACGTGCGTCTTAAAGCTCCATACAGTATAAAGGTAGACGTGCGTCTTAAAGCTCCATACGGTATAAAGGCAGACGTGCATCTTAAAGCTCCATACAGTATAAAGGTAGACGTGCGTCTTAAAGCTCCACACAGTATAAAGGTAGACGTCCATGTGTAGTGTGATTATAAAGCAGCTCTAGGTTCTATATTAATACTGTGAAAGTATCAAAGCCTCAGTCCACAGAGAAATGCACACAGCCTGTATTCAGACACTGAGCCTTAAAACCAGCCGTCAGGACTTCCTGTCACTTTGTGATGTCACAACAAAGCGGTCACCCAAAGCCCCGCCCCCCACCTGGAGCCACCATCCAACAACTTTGCAGAATTTGGTTTCTCTGAGTGTTTTATTCTGAAATCTGCTCTGTTTTTATTGGATCACTCAGAAAACAGTCAGCCAATCAGAAGAGAGACTCAGAGCCTCCTCTCTTCTGATTGGCTTGGAGAGAAGCTGAGAGAGGAGATGGAAAACTACACTCTTCTCATGGATCAGCCCTTCAAAATAAAACCCCTAAGAAGAGTCAGATGTGGAGCTTTAATTGGTCGGGTTGATTCATTAAAGCTTCGGTCTTCGTCATTTTCTCCTCATTTGTTGTGTTTTATCAAATTGCTCCATTTTCTCTGCTAATGAACACAGAGACACTCAGGCAAGGTCACTTGAACACATCCCAGGAGAACTCTAATGAGTGTTTTCATCATTCAAAGGTCTGACAACCATTTCCTTCAATAATCAGTCAATTGCTACATATAAAATTTAAGGAAATGATGATGAACACCATCGTTTCTCCCTGAAACACGGGTTTTTGTTTTCTGTCTGAGTTTCAGTCGAAGCCTCAGAGATGCAGGAGAAGCTGTCGGCAGTAAATTAAAAAGCTGGCGCCTGGTGATAAAAAGAGCAGGTACAGTCTGCTCAGTGTTGACTTCCCCCGTTATGAGGGTGTTTCCCAGGAGGCCAAGCGGCTCGACACTGTTAGGATGCAATCACAGAAACAAAAGAAGGTGTTTATTCTCAGCTGATTCTTCTGTCTGCTGCTGAAATCCTCCATCAAACCTGTTGTTTCTGTTTCTAGGAGGAACACAGACCTGAATGAAGCCTCTCAGGAGATCCACAGGTAGTTTATAGGTAAACACAGATCCAGAATCAGATCCAGATCCAGGAGAAATCCTGACCACTCGTTCACTCTTCACTCCCTCGTTCAGCTTCAGGAAGAGTAAACTCACTGAACATTATAGACCTCTCCAGATCAAACCCCCCTCCACTGATGCAGTTGCCACAGTGACCAGGTAACAGATGCTCAGACCTGTTACCTGCTGAAGGTTCAGATCCTCTCATTTGTTCTCATCCTGATCCTGATCCTGATCCTGATCCTGATCCTCTCGTTTGTCGACAACAAGTTTTTATTTTGTCTTTTGTTAAACGTCAGCAATAGATGTGGATTAACACACATGAGCTGTTGGTTCAGGACCGGGTTCAACCTGTTCACCTGGTTCAGGACCGGGTTCACCTGTTCACCTGGTTCAGGACCTCATGACCTCAGACTCTGAGGTTGTGTTTTAAAAACTGAGATGTAAAACAAAACGAGGGTTTAGTCCATGTTACTGCAGAGTTTCCCACTGCGTCTCATTTCATTTTAGTCTGTTTCCACAGAAGAGGTTTAAATTTAGAAAGCTTGTGTGTGTGTGTGTGTGTGTGTGTGTGTGTGTGTGTGTGTGTGTGTTGGTCAGCTGGGGATTCGATGCTCTGAGAGGAAATAAGAGAAGGAACCAAAGAAACCAGCTTCAGATCCTTTTATGAGCAGGAACAACAGCTGATGTAGGACACAACTCCCAGAGGTTGACAAACCCCCCCCCCACACACACACACACACACACACACACAAACCCCCTGACATCCCCAGGTGGGGGCTCTGGGTCTTTGCTTATAGATACTACACACCATCTTTCCCATGATGCTTTGCAGGATGGAAAGTCTGGGGGGAAGAGCACGTTTAGAAGGGGGCCTGGGAGACCAGTTAGGGCGGCTACCCGACCCAGTTCCCCCTTCTCCTATCCATTAAAACCCTCCCCTCACCACCACCCCCCCCCACCCCCCACCCCCCCCCACCCCCAGCTGCTGCTGATGTTCGACCATGACAACAACCACGGCTACACTGCTGCTGCTGCTGCTGGCTCGCTGCCTAATGTTGGCCATGAAAGGACAGAGAAGAGGACGGAGCAGAAGCACTCGAGGGCCCCAGAGTCCCTCAGGGGCCCCACGGGGCCGAGCACAGGGCCTGAGAAAGAGGAGACTGTTTACAAACATGTAATGAGATGATCCATGACCCTGAAGAGCAGGAGGAGGACGCAGCACTGTAAAAACACAGCCGTCAAAACATCTCAACGTTGATGTAAGTTTCACTTTTATTAAGAACAAAACGTTTCTGGTGTCGATGTTTTTATAAAGAAATCTCTATCACTACCTGTGGCCCACCTGGACCTGGACCTGGACCTGGACCTGGACCGGACCTGGTCCTGGTCCTGGTCATTGTACTTGTACCTGCACCTCTAGCTCTATTTCTCTAGTCTCTTTGGTTTTGTACCTGTATCTCCAGTTGTATCTGGACCTCAACATCTGTCTTCACCTGCACCTCTACCTGTACCTGTGCCTACACCTGTACCTGTGCCTACATCTGTACCTGTGCCTACATCTGTACCTGTGCCAGCTGTGTCTCTGTCTGTTGTACCTGTACCTCTACGTGTATCTGTGCGCACACTGCAGCTGTACTTTTACTTGTACCAGTATTTGGTTCTGTACCTGTTGTGTACTCGTACCTGATCAGCTCAGTCCCAGTCTCATGATCCCTGAGCCCTGACAGAGACTGTGCTGTCGTCAGTCTCATAGATTTCCACATGTTATGTTGGTTTTGGAGGGACCGGGTCCTGTAGGTGGTCTATATTCAGACCAGGTCCTGCAGGTCCACCGTCAGACCAGGTCCTGTACTAGACTTTGGTCTAATCTCTCTCTTCACAGAAAACCAAAAGCGTTGCCTCGTCTCCCTCTCCCTCCCTCTCCCTCTCTCCCTCTGCCCTGTGATTGGCTGATCAGACATCCGACCACGGGGCACCGGCAGCTTTCAGGTCCAGGTGTCGCCGGCGTCCTGGTCCTGGTCCTGGTCCTGTCAGCCGGATTCATCCGGAGAGAGACACATGCAGCAGCAGGAGAAGTTTTACAGCTTCATTTGTTGGCGAGGACAAATCGGCCCAGATCTCCCCGGTGAGATTAATGGCACGGCAAATCATGGCTCATGTTGCCGCGGCGACAGGCGTTCCCCGGGTGCCGTTCCCCGCGGCTGCGGCTCATTTAAAAGCCGTATAATCTCGGCGGTGACGGTGACGGAGCGGGGGAAATCGCATCGCTGGACCAGGACGCCTGACAGCTGCATTAAGGCCTGCCAGGGCCGCTTCACGCCCACAGGACCCCCCCCCACCCCCCCACCCCCCATCATTCCCAGCATGCCTCAGTGGCAGAGAGGAGGCTCTTATGGAGGCTGCTGATCTCTGGAGATAAAAGAGAAGAGCCTTCATCCTGCCCTCCTCCATCAGCCTGGATTCTTCATTTAACCTTCATCTGAGCAGAAAACCTCTCTGACATTAAGAGTCTCCTTCACACTGAGGCTTCAGACACACAACCTCACCGACGATTTACACAGCACTAACACACACCTCATGTCAGCTGCGTTTCCAGTGAACATCTGAGAACTTGTTTTACTTTATTATGAATTTTACCTGACTGTAACTTTTATTTTCATTTTTTATGGAAATGACCTTTTTTTTTTTTTTTTGCACTTTGCAGCTTCTGAACTTCCTGAGTTTCCGTAGCTCCAGCTCTCTGCTCCTCACGGTGCTGAAGCATTAAAGATGTAAACAGGTGATTATCTTGTTTGTTGGTCAATATCATGTGATGTTTCGTGAAGTCGTTGGTTTCTTTTGGCACATTTTGTTGTCACATGGTCTACCATGGTCACGAGCGCTCCAGCCCCATGTCAGTACATTGTGTATGAGTGTGGCCAGGTCAGTGTTGTTCTAACGTGTCACATGATTAACATAGAGCAGAAGATTTTGTTCTTCAGTGTAAAATCTGTTGTTAAGGAGCTGAAGTGCAAAAGTCCAGACGTCTGCAGACTGAACTACATGATGGAGACGGTCCTGGTTTCTCCTCTTTTATTGATCATTTGTTTTTTCTACACTTTTGACAAAGTGTGACGTTTTATTCTTTTAAGCCTCATCAGTGTAAATCAAACCTGCGTGTTTGTTTAATACATGTGTGCAGTCAGCATTTCCACCAGCGCTTTACTCCTGAAGTCTTTACAGAGCACAGCCTCCTGCAGCCTCCTCTCCCTCGTGTCTGATGATGAAGATTCACCAGGTGTGATCACAGGTGCAGGTGAGCGGGAGCGAGGACAGGTGAGCTGCTGCTTCACTGAGCTCAGTCACTGGACTCTGCTCCACTCAACCCAGTAAAGTCTCTTCTTCACACTCCTGCTGCTCACACGTTCAAAACAAAACAAAACTGTGGTTATTTATTCTTTTTACATGAATAAATATCTGAATTCTCGACGGCTCCGCCCACTGGGTTCACAGCCAGGTAACACACACCTGCACACCTGACTGAGTGTGTGTCTGAGGTGAGTGTGTGCAGCACATCTCAGCTCAGAGTTGAATAAAAACAGGAGTAAACTCTGCTGGAGTGTGAACGCTGCTCTTCCTCTCTCTCTCCGCTCCCTTGCAGACATGAGAAAGTTGAGGTCAGCAGTTTGATATCTCATTCTGGATTTGTTCTCTCCGCGAGTTCAGCAGTAGAAACTCTGATCCGCAGCAGCGAGACACCCACCAGCTTCGCTCGCAGCTCAGAGCTTTCTCTCCTTTATTTCCTCTTGTGCGTCTCAGGTTTCATGGAAAGGCCAATCTGCAGCAACGAGCCGGCGCTTTATGACTGTAATCAGAGCAAATGTGGTTACAGAGATCCAGTTTGGGAGAAATGATTGCTTTTCAGGAGGAAGTCAAACTAAACACTGGTGCTAATGGTGAGCACAACAGTGGAATAAGCACATTTAATTTGCGGTTAAATCAAATAAGTCTCAAATTAGAGAGCGCTCGTTTTTATTCTGCCGACAGAAACCCCTTTGGAGGACGAGAAGAAGCGTTCAAGAAAACAAACAACAAGCTGTCTGAACGTCTGACAGCATCACGGCTCACAGCTGCTCTGTTACCTAGAAACAACTCTCGCTCCTCCCAAAATCCCTCTTCGCCTTTTCAAGTGAAACTAAACGGCTAACTCTCTCTCTGGTTCTCCGCAAGGTCGTCGAGAAAAGCTGAGGGCCCAATCAGGGGGTCCCTGCACTGAGCCCCAGGAACCGCTCAACCCGCCAGATCTTCTTCTTCTTCGCTGTTTGCCGAGGACATCAGGGACGGAGGCACCTCAGGCGGCTAATTAAAGAAGTCCAATTAGAGTGGCATCAGACGGGTCAGCGGACCGCAGGAGGACGCCGCTCCTCCTCCACAACATCAAAACAGCATGAGACAGAGCAGGGAGGCGAGTCAGACCTCTGTTACACCTTTTCTATTCTCTGTCTGTGTTTGCTTCATCTCATCGCAGCACAGACCTGCTTTATATGCAGCTTTGTGGAAGTGGAGGCCACACAGGAGACGGGCTCCTCGGAGACAAGTCGTCTTTAACAGAGGCAGGAGTTCAACCTTTTTAAAGTGAAAGCTTTTTGCTTTTACAGTCTGCTCATGTATTTAAAGGTCAAATTTACTGTCTCCTGGTTGGATGATGTTTTCTGAGTGATCGCATTAAAAACAGAGCAGATTTCAGAATAAAACACTAAATCCTGCAAGTTGTTGGATGGTGGGTCCAGCTGGTGGGTGGGACTTAGTGACTGCTTTGTTGTGACATCACACAGTGACAGGAAGTTCTGACGGCTGGTTTTAAGGCTCAGTTTGAGAGAGAAGAAACCTACCTGTCTCAGTCATGATGGGCATAGGAGGCACATTGATAACGACATAAAAACAGTCTTAACAAATCAGTTACATCATGGAGCACATGCTTCAAACATTTGCTGTTTATGTTGGTGACCTTTGACCTCATGATCCAAACATGGCCGACACAGATCCATAGTAGGAACTTCCACTGAAATCAGGTTTGTCCTTCCCACCTACTTTTAAATAATATTTACATATAATTAATGAGGGTTTTCTGCCGATGTTAAGTGTTTGTTAATGTCTGTAATTACTGCAGCTGATCTGAATCTTCACACTGCAAAATGCAGATTTGTCGCCTACAAGCTGGACTCTTCATCTTCAATCATAGCTGTGATTTATAGGCTGACTCTGTGACAGCAGAGGCCTGTTTAAGATGTATATGCGTTGCAGTGTGGATCTAGGAAGGAAACCCGGCGCCTCCGCCGGCTGCTGCTGTCAGGAGCCGGCGACAGATTTGTGATTAAACAGCCACTTTGTCATGTGAGAGGGACGTAATGCATCAACACAGGTAAGCGTGGAAGCCTGTTGTGGAGTTTATCATCATGACTGCTTCAAAAATTGAAATGGGTTATTTATTGGGTGTCAGTCATGTCAGGAACACACACACACACACAGAGCGGTGTTTTCCCTTCTGACTGAGGCGCCGTTATTACCACTATTATTATAATTATTATTTTTTGACAGATTGCCCAAGCCGCAAATCTTATGCTGCAGCCCATTAGTAATCCTCCCCCTGCCGTCACTCCAATGTTTATTATTTCCCAGCAGCAGGACGGATAATTTATGTATGTGTGTGTGTGTGTGTGTGTGGGGGGGGGGGGGGGTGATGCTTGACTACCTGCAGGTTTCAAACAGGATGCGGGTCAGAGCTGATATTAAAGTCATCAAAACCAAATTCACCAAAGTGATTCAGGCAGCAGCGGCGCAAACTAAAGGTACTGTGTCATGTCAGAGATTCATGACGGCAATACAAACTCACCAGGAGGAGGGGAGGAAGAGTGACGGAGGGAGGGATGACAGAAGTTAGAGAGGAGGAAAGATGGAATAAAGAGTGTGTGTGGATGGAAGAAAGGGAGGAGGACAGACGAGGAAGAGAGGAGGGAAGCAGGAAGTAAATCAAAAACAAGGAAAGGATGGGGTGCAGGGAAAATGTACAAATATGGAGAGAAAAATGGAAAGAGAAAAGTGAGAGAGGAAGAAAGAAACAGTGATGGAACAGAGAAAAGGAATAACACAGTGGAATGGATGGAAAATCAGTGTTTATACTAATACGATCTGTTTCCAGACTAACACACCAGAAACTCACATCCATGCCATGTAAACAGGAAGTAGATCATCTCCATCTGTCTGTGGCTCAGTACTTGCAAAAAAAAAAAAAAACAACAACAACACAACAACCTCAAAATAAGAAACAGCTGCAGAGTTAAAACACAGACTTTAACAACTGCAGCAGGTTTGACAAAGTGACACGTTGATTTCATTAACATATGTAGCATATGTACACAAAGATGACGAGTAGAGTATCAGAAGAGAGAAAAGCGGGCTGTCCGTGGGGCTCACCTGGTGGAGCGCGTACCACACAGGCCTCGTCCTGATTTCCTCTCCATCTCCACCGTCCTAATTACAGGCAAAAAAGTCCATAAATAACTGTGAAAGGGAAAGAAAAAAGTGGGGATATGAGAATGTGTGAAGAGGCAGGACGTCACTGATCATTTGACCTTTTGAAAACTCAAAACACAGTGGTTCAAAATGTGTGAACTCTTTTTTTTTAAACTCTTTGTAGAAGTTAGACAGTTTAATATTAAAAATCCATAGGTACTGATTTTCATTAGTTTTGGAGAACAGTCTTCAGTTTATAAGGGAAGTGAGGGGCGGAACCAATGAGTCCAGCTGGTGTTGCGCTCAGGTGCCTCTATTTCGACGGGTTTCCGCCCCTCCCCCCTCCCGCTCAGGAGGAAAAGAAAAAAGTGCGATAGGACTCGTGGGAGCGGCTCGTGTCGTCACTCCTGTGAACGTGTCACCTGTCTGTTCAGGTAAGTTCGCGGTGAAAATCCTGAACCCTCCCTCCTCAAGTTAAAATGAGTTTATCGTGAGTGTGTTGACTTTTGTCAATCGACCGGATTTTATAAGGAGAGAAAAGGCACGAGAGCTGCTTCCCGCGCTTCGGTCATTACGTATGACGCAGAGCGATTGGTGTACATGGTATGGTATACATGGTGAGTGGCGACACTCCCATAGGACTCCGCTGTAAAAAAAAAAAAATGGCGGACAGAACTCTGGCCAACATCCGGGTCATGGAGCCCTCAATAGTTCCAGACGTTCCTCCAGAGGCGTTGGACCACGTTTATATTGCTGCACGGCTTGAAACTCCTGAGCTCAGCGATGAAATATCGACCAAGTTTAAGTCATTAATGGTGTTTTTATATCGGAGGTCTTTTATTATGTAGATATCAACATTTCTCGGTATGTTCACAATGTAATTGTATGTTTTTGAGCCAGGAATTATGATCAGTTTTCAGCCATTGCCTGCTAGTTCGTTAGCTTGACTCCGCCAGCGGTGGAGGTTTAGTCCCTCACATTTGTGGTGTTCTTGTTTGAGTAATGAATCACAGACAAATCACACAGTCGGGATGATGACTAACTGGTTTTATTTAGATCGTATCATCCGAACCTGACAGTGTTAGCTGAGAGTTGGGGTGAATTATTTGGTATCAGATGGTGAGTATTAATAAGTTTTGCTTCATTAGATTTTGGGATGTATTAACTTTCAATACTAGGATGTGTTGGTGGCTGCTGCTGGTGCTGGCCAACACCTCCACCTTAAGGCCAAATGTATTATTTTCTGTGATGAGCCTTCATACTTTGTCTTCATCGTCTTGTTCTCACAGACACACACAGAGGTTTTACATTATACGTTAGCATTAAGCTAGCAGACTTTATGCTTAGTTGTAATGGCAGTGATACAGGCTGTGTGTGGGGAAGGTTTGATTTCCATTGGAGAACTGACATTGATGTATTTACAGTATTTCAATAACAGCTGTAAATGTATGTGTACGGTTTATTTTAATATTTACCGTTCAAAAGCAAGTTCACAAGAACGGGACAGGCTGTGTTTGGAGGCTTACATGAACCACGTGACTCTTATCTCTCTGTGGTGTGACGTATACGTTTCTATGGTGACTGATTGATGGCATTGTTTAAACTGCTCTGAACGTTTGATGAGACACGGTCCTGGACACGTGACTTCCATTTTACACGCTGTTAAACCAATGAGTTTGTTGTTTTTGAGAACGGATGAATGACTTTAATGCAGAAAAAGCTCTTAGTGAAAAGTTAAAGATGAGAAAATAATGTCCAACATGTTCAAGCAGCAGGAAGCAGAGTAGGTCTTGAAACAGTATTAATACGTTAGTATGTTTTAGACAAACAGAACAAATCAGTTCATGAATTATGAACGTGAACGTTTTGCATCAGTTTTTCCACATGCGTCATGACGTCTGTGCTGCCGTACAGGTCGTATGGACACGTACAGGCCTTCTACTGCTGAGGACAGTCTGAGTGTTTGAAGCAGACACACACACAGTAATACAGTTTATCTTAACTCCACCTGGCTTATTCACTCTGAGCAGAATGTGACACAGTTATTAAGTAGTAAAATATCTCTATACCAGTGTTTTTATATATATTTCACTCTACATCTGTAATGTCTGTGATACTTCAGTGGTAGGGTGATTTAGTGTGTTAGTGGCAGTGATGGATGGTGATGGAGGCCGGAGGAGGTTCTGAAAAACAAAAGCAGATTATTTATTGAAACAGACAAAAGGAAACTAGTTTATTTGTCAAACTGTGAACCTACTTCAAATTTAAAGCTCCTACAAAGAACTTTTTGACGTTGATTTTGGCGCCCCC
Organism: Caranx melampygus; assembly: GCA_019059645.1. Classification (NCBI taxonomy): domain Eukaryota; kingdom Metazoa; phylum Chordata; class Actinopteri; order Carangiformes; family Carangidae; genus Caranx; species Caranx melampygus. The sequence goes on along the minus strand of JAFELL010002764.1, from coordinate 139,371 downwards.
CTGGTTTCTCTGTGTGGATCCCGTCCCAATATCAGCCATGATGAAAATAACTGAACTCGGTTTTTACTCGCTAGCGTAGCAACAACTCAATGCTAATTTATAGCCTGGTCCAATGTGCCGTGTCTCCTCCGGTCTGAGCGCCGTACATCGTTGTGTCGGTGGATCCACCCGTCCACTGCCTCCAGAAGGTCAAGAGTTACACTGTGTAGAAACAGCTGATCTTCCCACCGATGGCTTCATCTGCTGCTGTAGGTCACAGAGACATCAGCAGGAACCAGAGAGTTGGTGTGTCCAGGTAAAAGTTCCTTGTGGGGGCTTTAACTTGAAAACGATGAACATGAAGCAGTGTGAGCTGGTACGAACACTGTGAATGCAGAACTGTACTAATGGACTGTATCTGAGCGCCGACAGTGACGCAGTCAGTCTGGGAAGAGTTAATGCACAGTTAGTGTCTTCATGTGTCTGGTTATTTCACCTGCATTTGTTGCAGTGGTACTCACCTGTGAGTCCTGATGATAACATGTTGACTCCACATTGTGCTGCACTTCCCTGAACACACACCGTCCAGTTCCTCTGTGTGTGAAGTGTTTTATGTTCCCAGAGTCCCTGTGGTTTTGTTAAAATTAGAAAATAGAGGAGTTCACTTGTGTTGTTATTTTCCTCTCGTCGTCTCTCTGAGGCTCTGTTCATCATCGCTGGGACTAATCCCGACTTTGTGATAGCAGATTAAATTGTTACCTTTCAGCGGAGAAGACGATGACTGTAATCAAGCACATTCATGAGCAATAAACGTATTATTTCTGGGGGTCTGCTGGAGAGCAGGCTGCTCATTAAGTGTTGATACCAAATTAATGCTGATACTTGACAATGATTGCCGTTAACGGGGAGCGGGGGCTGTCTTCCATGGATGCGGACGGACGCTGTTTATTGATTTCCGAGGGCGTGCCTGGTGCGGCGAGGCTTCGTTCGGAGCCGGTGGAGGTTCGTGAGCGTCGGGGCTGCAGGGTCGTGAGCTGCGGCGGTGAGGGTTACAGATGGCGAATGGAGGGGAAGTTGGATGGATGCAAATGAGCACTCGGTTTAAATGGGACTGTTTTTTTATTCATGAAGGATTGATCGAGTCGTGGTGTGGAGGGCTTGAATGAAATATGCATGGAGCGGCCGTACTGTACCCAGCAGCCCGCCCGTCGGACCCGTGATTAATTTCAGCTCAGTTCTGTGTGGGCTCAACGTGGAGTGGCGGCGCCGGGGCGAGTCAGGACCGAGCGAGATGGGATCTGATGGTGTTAGACGACCACGGTGTCAATTCACACACTGGCACCGAGTGACTCCATTAAAACAGAACTGCATGTTCTGACTGACGCCAAAAGTTTTCAACCCCAAATCCTCGATCCTGATTTCACCTCAGGATGTTCTTTAAAAGTCACTTTTATTATGTGCTTTACACAAAAGTAGTCAGTAGTATAGCAAAGTATTGATTGAGGGTTTCTATAGAGCTGCTGCACATTAAGGAAACTGAATGTGATATAAATAAATCAGTTTTCTCAATCTGTACGGTGGCCCTGAAGGCTCAACCCACCGCAGCTCAAGAAAACAAAACATGCTACAAAGAAAACAGCTTCACCAGTTTGACAACTCATGAGCTGCAACACAAGTGTTTCTGGGGACACAACTAAGTGACGGACCAGGCTAAAGGCTAATGCTAAGCTAACAGTCCATGTGATCAACAGCATGTGAATCATGTGATACTGACGTTCAGCTTCTTGTCAAACCCCACTAACAGGTAGCAAGAAGAAGAACAACTGAAGGCCCCAGACTGGTCCCTCACTTTACTGTGTCCCCAGACACACTTCCTGTTGGGTTGGGAGTTTTTGCAGCTGCATGTGATGAAGCTGATTTCTCAATGTGCGGCATGTTTGTGTCGTTGCTGCCGTGTGTTGAGCCCTCAGGGCCACCGTAGAACACCTGCACCGTTCTGTTGCAACTGTTGTTTCTGCTCATTTATCTTTGTGTATTATTTTTAATATAAAGTTCCTCTTTGCGTCGATGTCAACGTCGCTCCCTGCTCCTCAGTTTGGTTCCAGTTTTACCAGCCGACACTTTGTGAGACCTGTGACTCCAGGTTAAAGTTCGTTAAAGTTCCTGATGAGCACATGGTCGTTCCTCAGGCGCCGCCACGGAGACAGGAAACAGTTTCTAGCTCTAAATGAGAAAATCTTTTAGTCGAACAGTTTCATGTTCAGAGGGAAAACTTTGTATTTTACCGGAGTGTTTTTCCACGGCTGCTTTGACATCACTTAGTGATTTAAATACTTTCCTCCACCTCTGCTCCTGTTTTCTCTGAAGGAAAAACTCAAAGCCCTCTCGTCTGCGGCTCCTTCATCTCCTGGTTGTCGAACACGCTGTTGCCCGAGGCGGAGTTTCCCTCTCCTGCCTGTTTCTGCTGAAAGACTCTGACGTGACGTCTGTGAGGAAACTTCACTTCACCCACAGCAGGAGCTGCTCAGGTTTGTTTCATCCTGCGTCGCCTGATCGAGCTGTCCGGCAAAGCAGGTGTTGATCAATCAGTCAATCAGTCACTGACATTAGCAGTGTAAGCATGTTAATCATTCAGACTGTGAAGCCCTGTAGAAGGGGGGGTGAAGCTGCCTCGCTTTTTATTCTGAGCATCGCCTCAGTCACAGTGAAAGAATAAGATCAAGGCAGTTTGTGTTTGTGTCGTCCATCTGTTCCACGCTGCAAAACATCCGCACTAATGATTTAACTTACTGCTCTGCCCCGAAACACATTCTGTCAGACTCACAGCCACATTTCAACATAAAGCCGTCCTCTGTCATTTACTTCATTACTTATCACACACATTACATCATCGTTATTATCATTATTGTTACTGAATCATGTTTTCCAGTGTTTCCCATGTAAAATCCTTTCATCTCAATCAGTCTTCATCCAATCCAGTGTTTCCTTAAAGCTCACATCTAATTATTCCTTAAAACAACTGGAACATGACTTTATGTGTGTGTGTGTGTGTGTATATATATATATATATGTATAAAGGTGTATATAGCTAAAGCTATATATATATATGTATCATCAGAGAAGACAATGATACACTATGTGCAGAAATTACATTTACCATACAGACGATATGATTGAGTAGATATTATATTGTACTATTTGATATAATCATTAATTATAACACTTATTATATTAGACTGATATACTGTTATACAGTGAATTTCCCTTTGGGATTAATAAAGTAATCTGTATTCGTATTGATCGCTGAAAGCATTAGTTAATTACAGCACATTGTTTTATGACGATGTTCATGGTAAAGATCAGGATGGAGATGAAAGGAGCTGTGGAACAGTGTCTGTTTCTCTCCCTCTGCTCCTCCCTGCTCTGGTTGAGACTTGTCTGCTCCAGTAAAGTTTGATGACTGGAGTCCAATATTTCGGTCACACGTCCTCCTGCCTTCCTCCCACTCATTCAGCTCTCAGGATGACATTTCCATCGCCTTGCAAATGTCAGACGGATCTCTGCCGACCGGGATATATGTGCGAACGTCTTTTTTCTTTTTCTTCTGCGGCTCCTCACACAGCAATCATCGTTTCTGTCCAGCTCTGCCGACTCTGCCGGCTGCTCTCTGCTTCTCCATCACCTCCTCTCTGCCTTCGTTTAAGCCTCCTCCATCCATCAGCCACAGATTCGCTGCATTTGTCCAGCAGGAGGAGAAAGATACACCACGCTGAAAACATTTAGTCCAGAGTGGAGAAAGTTTGAGCATTTTATTTTGAAAAATTAAGCATATTCCTGTATATTCCCATTTTGTGAATTGAATTAACCTATTAATTCTGCAGCTAAAAAAAAAACACAGAAAAACTCTATAGTTTATTCTCGTAGCGCTGCATGAGACTATTGGTATTCATCAAAAATGGCTAATAACAGACTCATTAACAGGGAAGGCAGCTTTTAATTTGAAATTTTAACCAGAATAAAGTGGAGACATTAGCATAGAGATGGTCGAAGGAAGGACCATCAGAGACTCAAGTGAAACACACACGGTGGTGAACGGCGACAACCGGAGTCTAGCAGACATTACAAAATGGGTTAGCACAGTTAGCATCTTTTCAGAATGACAGTTAGCACAGTTAGCATCTTTTCAGAATGACAGTTAGCACAGTTAGCATCTTCTCAGAATGATTAGAGTAGTGGGCCTCTTTTTAAAACAACAGTCACCATAGTTAGCGTCTTATCAGAAGAATAGTGTAGTTAGCATTTTTTCAATATGGTATTTAGCGTCGTGAACATCTTTTCAAAACAGCTAGCATAGTTAGCATCTTTCCAGAACAGCTAGAGTAGTTAGCATGTTTTCAGAACAGCAGTGTAGTTTCCAGTTGAAGTGAAATACAATAGCAGTTAGCATAGTAAGCATCTTTCTAGAATGACTCTTTTGTGTGTGTTGTTTGTTAGCTTGTAACTGGCAGTGGCTGGCACAGTGTTAGCTGTTGTGCTAATGCTAACTCGACAAGGTCTTCCTTGTTATTGAAGCACCAGTGCTTTTACTGCTGTAAACCTTACAGTCCTCAAATGTTGGAGCAGAGAAGGTTTCCTGAGCTCCACCTGTAACAACACACGGTGTCTGCAGCTCTGGATCCAGTTTCACTTGTTCCTGTTTTGTCTTTTTGTTTTTTCCATTCCTTTTCATGTTCCAACTTCAAAAGCAACACTTCTGTCTGTTGTTCAAATGTCAGGCCAGTCACAGAAACACTTCTGTCTGTCTCACATCCCCGTCCATCGGCGCTAAACATCCCTGTCTTTTTCTTTGTACCTTCTGACACAACGTCAACGTGATGCTGAGCCATCTCCATTAGCTCAGATCAGATCATCAGGTCCAGAGTCTGTGCTGCATGTACCATGTGACCATGCCAAAGAGCTTCTTCCCCTCTCTGGTACACATAACACACAGGAAGTCGCCGGTCGACGCAGCTGCAGGTGTTGTTATAAAGCAGGTAAATCAAAAACCTTAAGTCGTGTTATCGTTTCACTTTGAGCGTCCACACATCCTCCTTGTGTCTCAGTCAAAAGGTCAACTCTCTGTTCTCTGTTCAGCTCTGACCCTCTGCAGGAATCAAAGCATTATGGGAAATGATGTGTGTTTCCCCGTGCGTTACGCCTCCATCAGCCTCTGATAGGAGCCGACGCCATCGCTCATGTAAATCTGCGGCTAGAATAAACCACAGATAAGCAGAGCGCGATAAGCTGCAGCTCCTTGAAGTGTTATATTCATTTCAGCGCCGGTCGCGTTTGATCCTATCACCGTGGACTCTGTGTGCTACGCCGCAGCATTTCCATGCAGGCAGCGCCATGTTTCAGCAATGAATTCAGGGTGGCGAGCGGCCTTCGCTTAGCCCGATCACATCAGGTTAGTGATCCTGCAGCAGGAGGGCAAGGGGAAAGCCAATGAGCTGCCCGACCGAACCCAAAAATAACAGCAGCCCCAGCAGCAGCAGCAGCAGCAGCAGCAGCAGCAGGGCGCTGTCTGACTCCAGATCGTCCATCACTGTTCCACAGCACACAGACAAACAGACAGTGACGTATTTTACCCCACGAGAGGTTAAACCGTGTTTGATACCTCTGACCGTCATGTAACAGCAGAAGAAAAGTGAAGGAGACGTCTGAGGTCATGCGGCAAGTCATTACTCTCATTAAAATGTGGAGCTGATGATGGGATCACTGACGTTGTTAAGGATCCTCTGTTTGGGAGCCATGAACGTCTGTCACCAAGTTATGGCCCAGTCTGTCAAGTAGAGGTCAATATACTTCACAGAGGTCACGAGGTCCGAGCTTCAGCCTCAGTAACTCGACACACGCTCTCTCACCTGATGAGTTTGAAAACTGTAACTGGTTTCCATTCACCTCTGACCTCATAGGTTTTGGCTTTTGGCTTCATGAGGCGTTCAGGTGATCCACTTCCTGTCGGCATCGGAGGCTGGAGCTGGAGTATGATAGCACGGTCGTTCCTCTGATACTGGGTTGTTTTTACTCTCAGTGAGTTCCTCATAAATTCTACCATTAACTGAATGGCTGAGTACAACATGGCAGGGGCTAGCTAGCATCTGTGCTAGCTATCCATTCAGCCTCAGGTTACTTTATTGTACGTGCAGGTGAACTTGTTCTAGCGTACAGACAGACGACATGAGACAGTGAGACAGCAGCTCAGTCAGATATGACAATTAAAATTCAGATTAAATGGGGAAGATGCTGACGTACCCAGTAAATGCTGATGACAAACCATTTTCAAAATCAATAGATTAGTAAGCCAACAATAAATCCGTCAGTACAACCTGAGGAGAGGCTGTGCAGCGTTGCCCTGGAGCTGCTTCATCACTGTGGAAGTTTAACTGCCTCTCTGAGGTGCAGGAGTGTTTCCTTAATTTTCCGTGACATTTATAGAGTCTAAATTGGATTTCTTACACCATAACCATGAGATCCGAGGTTGCCAGGTCTGTAAAGGTCTCGTGATGAACTGGTCAGCTGAAGAGATTGAGAGTTTTGATGCTGATAAAACTATTGATGGAGCAGTTTCCCTGAGCTTCCCGTCTTTATGCTAGAAATACAGCTAATCCAACCAGAAAGTCCATTTAAGCAGTTTTGAGGCAGGTTTGTAGCTGGATCTGGCAACAACCCCCCCCCCAGCCCCCAGCCCCCACCGTGTGCTCTGTCCCATCGCTGTGGATGCATCATGTCCCAGCAGCTCTGTTGTTTGGAAAAAAAAGAAAAGAATCAGATCAATAATCTGCCATCAGCACTTCTGCCCACTTTATGCTTCATAAATCCTGCCTCTCTCTCTCTTCTGCAGAACTTAGGAGGGACTTCAGCACAGTAATCACGGCTCGGCTCGGCTCGGCTCGGCTCTGTTCATGTGCAGCTCGCTCTCTGATCCTGGTTTAGCTGTCCTGGTGCGTTTGTTTTGTCCACCTTGTCTGAACGGACGTGTGGATGTTTATGGCAGCAGCTGGAACAGGAAACTGTTACCATCACAGCTGGAGTCCACCAGTTTCTCTTTTCACTGTTTCTGTTTCCTTTTCATGAACATGAACTGTCAGAGTCTGATGCAACAGCGTCTCAATTCATTTAAGATAAAGAGAGGAAAAATGTGAGGAGACGAGACTTTCATCTGCTGCGACAGTCTCTGACATAAAAGTGAAAATAGCTGCACGCTGCATGTTTTACTTCACTTATTTGCAGAAGTATCTGAGGTGAGACACCTGACACGTGGATCCAGAGACACCTGCTGTCTCCAGTCCTTTTCTCTCTCAAGTGTCTCACATTCAGATTCAGATAAACTCCTGTTCTTTGTTTCGGTTTGTCCTCAGATATCGATGAGCTTCGGGTTTATTCTGCTTAACTCTGTCGCTTTTTTCTTTTCTTTTTTTTGCTGCCAGGCGACATCTAGTGGTCGTAGTGATTATGACGGGAGTCGAGGGAAAAGTCTGGTGACGTGTAAAGAGACAAAGGGGGGATGTTGTGGTGGACATGGACATGGAGACAAAGTCCAGAAGCAGCTCATGAAGTCAGAAAGTGGAACATTGAAAGTTTCATACGTTATAGATTTCGTATCGATCTCGCGGTGAAATCCAGAATCTGAATATGAAATGTCTGAATACTTTCACTTTGGGCTGAACTTCTTATCTCATTTTCGATTGATCACAGTGAATAATGAGATGAAATGAGATGCTGGATTTTTTGATTTTTCATGAGCGGTGAACCGAGATCATTGAAATCTTTTACTCTAAAATATAAAAGTTTCACTTTCTGACTGAAATCATTAAAAAAAGGAGCTTTTTCTAACTTTCTGAGCTGCTGCTGTGGATCCATCGTTGGTAGAGAGCGATCCTCTCCTGCACCTAACCAAGCCCTGCCTGTGTCGGCCTGCACAGTCGCACAGGTTGGCGGATTCTGCTTTACACTTGAGGTCAATGCAGCGCCTTTGGTTCGACTTGTATCTTCACCAAGACTGAATCACAGCAGACGTTGGTACAAGAGGATCAGTTTCTTCTTCCTGTGTTTGCTTCTACTGGATCAGGCAGGTCCAACCTCCTCCACAAAGGATCCGTGTGGCTGCACGACAGACCGGGCGCCGACGCTGCTGGTAGCACACACGCCTGTTTGCAAACCAGCCGTACCTGGGTTTGGACTGTCAGGGGTAGAGAGACGGCCTGAGGGTTTGTCCACAGGGTGAACCTCCACCCTGCTCCACTGCCTCAACTCATCCTGCAAACTTTTGGTCCCTCTCTCTCTCCCTTTTCTGTCAAACTCCTGCTCTGTTGTTGTTTTTCTCTCACTGCGTTTTTCCTGGAGGACTCGGGTTTGACGATGTGAGGGTGGGACCCATGTGGTCTGTATCTCCAGTCCCCTAAACACCACACACCTCGGCGCTGTAATGAGAAGTTATGTTTATGGCTCCATCTGCTCCTTCCTCCCTCTGTGCTCTTTCTTTTCTACCTCACTGGCAGAAACTTAACATACAGTAAAGTGAGAGTCTTGTGGAGGCCGGGGAGCGGGTCACTGAGGATTACTCTGGCAGGGGCTCAGAGACGCTGACAGTTATAAATGTGGCACGATTAATGATATTGTTGCAGCCTCTAGTGGTAAACCACCCGACTCCAGAATACTTTACTACCTCTGAAGATGCACTGTGCTCTCTGTGTGCTGCCTCAGTGTGTCTCAGACAAACTGTTCGAACCCAGTGTCCATGTTTGGACCGGATCCACTCCCACAGGAGGGAAAAATAATACCTGGGCTGTAATGTCCTGATGAGGTGTGTTCATTAGCAAAACTACTTTAAGTCCATATCACCCGAGTTTGTGTCCTCTGCTGCTGAAGGAGAAGTTTGTACTATAAAACCAAAACACACCCAGAGCACCACAGGGCTCATATGAATCCAAATTACACATCACACAACGGAGGCTCCGGCAGAAGCTGCACTGCAGCAACACACCGTGGAACGTGTTGATGGTCATTTCAGTGCAAATATTAACAGGTTAAAGTGTCAACAGCACTCTGACACGTTCCCCCGCTCTGCCAGGGCTCAGTCTGAACGCCAGTCTGAGGCAGACGGACCAAAGGTTCACGTTCTGGAACAGCTGAACGTGTCTCCACCTCCGTCCACCATGTTGTTGTTGTTGTTGTTGTTGTTGTGTTGTTGTCGTTGTTGTTGTCGTTGTCGTCGTCATTGTCGTTGTTCTTGATGTTGTCATTGTCGTTGTTGTTATAATCTTTTGAAACGATGATGTAGACGCACATGGTGACTCCTGATTGGCTCATCACCTTCGACCACCACCGGTGAGAGGAAGACTGGCTCATTGCAGGTGACGGCACACAGGTGTGTGTCTGGAGGTGTGTTAGCCTGGGCGGGGGCGTGTGGATGTAGCCTCAGCGGTGTGTGTTGCTCCTTTTCCTTTCATCAGTTGTCTGTGACGCTACAACCAGAGAGACGTATGTGTCCTGTTTCCTTTCAGCCTCAGGTGTGTTTTTGTTTGCGTCCGTCACTGTCACATCTGACAGACTGGGGCTAGCTGGTTAGCATGCTAACCACGCAGAGGGATATACATAGCAGGTAACCTAGTCCATGCTTTAAAAAGTTCCCCATACACAGTAACAATCAGTACTCTTGGATGTTTGATATGTTTGCGTGCACGGCGGCCTGGTGTTAAAGCTCTGATCTGAGGACACGTCTGCTCCTCTGCAGAAGAAGAACCATAATTCTTAGCTTGTTTTCGGTTGTTGTGTAAAACAGGAGTTGTTTTGTTTGGCAGGTGATGAATCACTTCAGGTTATTTTTGGAAGTGCGAGGATGAAACGGAGCTGTGACCGTGGATGTTCATGTTTTGCACGGCACACAGAGGCCTGTGTCTCCACGCAGTGTTTACATGTGAGGGCATAAATAAGAGAAGAAGAAGAGGAGGAGGAGCAGGCCTCTCTCCAGCACAACTCATGATGTAACAGTGTGAAAGCGTCAGACTGAGCTCGGAGGCGCTGGGTGATTTGCATGTGAGATAATCCGAGCGTCGCGCTTCCTTCTTCTCGCTGCCACGGCGAGATCAAAGGACACGTCACTGTCGTCTCCGTATCAGCTGATCGGAGTCGACCTCCAGGCTTCTCGCAGCGCAGCGTTTCATGTTCACAAGTTTATCAAAGCAGCGGGGAAATCGCAGCCGAGCTAATTACAGACCCTGCAACACACGTTACTGCAATTAACCTTATTGAATGCTTCCCGCCGCCTCGTGTTTGACAAAGGTAACGGATGCCGTCGAGCTTCCTGGATCACATTCACACATGTTCTTCTTCGTCGCCGTGGCTCCGGGCTCCCAGAAACACACACTGCACAGGGACCTGTGCCTCACACAGGCATCATCCATCCTCAACAGCACGCCATCGGTTCACACGACTCCTCTTGTTCCTGATGCAGCTCCTCTGGTTTGGGGGGTGCTTCTACTTGGGAGAGCGATAAACATCACATGCTCACAGCGATCAACAACAGCTGGATCTGCAGAGACTCCATTTTTAACTTTATGAGTATTGTGAGAATTTTACCATCTTGTTTGGTTGTTGCTCTTCAGGACCTCAGAAGTAGAGCTCGGTCTCAAATAACAGTGTAATGGGACGACGCGACACTGATTATCATGGTAATTGTTATATTGATGTAATGAGGGTGGCAGCAGGCGACCCCCCCCCCCCTTCCCTCCAGTTACAGGTTTATTTGGGCAACATCATTAATTACTCTAATTTCTGTGTTTTCTGCTTTGAATCCACATCATTTATCTTTATTCTCCTCGGCCCCTGAAGACAGAAGCTGGTCGGTCTGGTGAGGGCCCCGACAGATGTAGGACCCAAGAGCGGTCTTACCCGTGTCCTCACCCATGTGCAGAGAGACGCAGCGTACGAAGGTGAGGAGGACAGGACGTCAACGTGTCAGACAGGTCTTTGGTGCGCTCACCACTCGACCTGATTGGGTTGAGCTGCAGCAGGAAGTTGAGAACTCCGCACCACGTCTCCAAACATAATCTGACATATTCTTGTTTTTACACAATGTTAATAGAGCGGCTGAGCGTCGGTCCTGATCACCGTCGAAGATAAGTCGTGATCCTCGCTGTCCTGCCTCCGTCTGATGTGAAGGATTTGCAGCTGCAGAAAAAGACAGATTTAAAGCTCTCCACTTGGCGACAGAGGCAGCAGACCTTGACTGTGTTGTGATCAGTGTGCTTCTCCTGGTTGCTGCACACAGATGAATAGAGTAAAAAAAAAAAAAATGCTCAGCACAGTATCAGAGCAGCAGACAGAACAGCTCACTTAAGTTCCATTGAAACCTTCAGTTACAGTCCCCGCCGCTCCTGAAAAGGTACAAAATCACCTCTTTTATTTTGTCCCTGTCTGATCCAGTGTCCTCAGCTGTTGTATTTATGTGCACTGTGTGTACGGCTCTCCATCGCCGCCAGGGAACTTCTTCAAAACCGGGAAAAGCATTCACTTGAGCTAAAGGAGCAAACGATGAGAACAGAGAATCATAAAACCGGGGGTTTACCTGCGAGGTCAAAGGTTAATCTCACTGTAACTCAACGTAACTCCAGCAAATAGTGGCGAGAGCTCAAAGCGTTGATGACGGATCGTTAGCGTCACAGCGTGATAAGTGCAGTTGTCTTATGTGAAGAAAAGTTACCAGGTTAGGTTCTCTCCAGCTTCCTCCCACAGACCACCTGTCCAGGTGAGCTGTCAGCTGAGGTAGGCTCCGGCTCACCCGCCATCCTCGCAAGGATACGTGGGATAGAAGATGAGCGAAGGAATGAAATTAACAAATAATTCAACTCAAACTTTATTTATAGAGCCGTCTAAAAACAAGCGAAGTTGAGCAAAGTGCTGTACGGATCAGTGAAGTGAATGGTACAGTACAACATGGTGTCACAACATCCGAGGTCAAGGCTTCACAGTGGAAGTACACACACATAATGAACATCCAGAGTCCGTCCCTGTGACGTCTAAACACGGCTGTGATGCATTCAGGACTTTCTGTCACTGTATGAACACTGGTGTGAGTCCACAGAGTGGCCGTCGGTGGAAATGATCCAGAGCAGCACTCGAGTAAATTCCCCTCGTCGTCGTGTTGTAAATGTTGAGAGGAAGAAAAAGAGGAGGAAGCGTCTTAGAAGCAGACGCCTCCACTCATGTCTGTCTTCACACCTGTATCTACAGTAACACCGAGGGCATGGACAGTGTGATTTCCTGTCACCCATGAAGGCACCACAGACCAGAGCGACACCCGTGCTGTTTAATTCTCCCTGTTGTCTCTCCTCTGGGTGAGCGGAGAGAAGACCGCGAGCCGAGACCTTCAATTAATTAGTTCCTCCTCTCCTTCTTCTTTCTTCTTCTTCTTCTTCTTCTTCTGTGAGCGTGCCACTGTCAGGTTTCCCGAGCAGGAAGTTTGCTGTTGTCAGGCAGCAGGTCCAGCGCGCCGTGATCGCACACTCTCCCCGTTAATTAAAGTTTCATGTGAAGTGTCTGCGGGGAATTGCTGTTTCGCAGCCAAACCGTGGTCCAGATGGTCGCTGATATAAAAACCTCGGTGGACGCCGCCTTTGTTTCCCTCCGTCACGCAGACGGTTAAATGAACTTCCCCCTTAATTGTTGGATATTAAGCAGAGACACTTGTGATCACGTCTGAAACTTTGGAGAGCTGCCGTGTCGATGGGATGACGTAAGACGCGGGGAATCCCAGCAGCCTTTGCTCCTGCTGTTTCCTCAAGCATCAAGCAGCTGAGCTGTTCTTTGTCTCGTAGTTTACTCAGGTATCAGAGAGTTCCCTTCAGCTGCCATGGTGCATTTAATGTCTGTACTTCATATCTCACCTTGTTTGTGGTGGAAAACACAACATTAAAAAAAAAAAAGCTTCTCCAAAGACAAAGAGCAGGTTGTTAACAAGCAGGCGGATCGTTCCTTGGAGTGAATTGGGCCACGTCACTGACGCAGCACATTTCAGACGCGCTGTATAACATTTACATAAAAGAAGCAATCAGCAGAAAACAGCAGCTGGTTGGTTCATCACACGGACGCTGGATGCTGAGAGCCGGTGTTTTTCATCGTCCACTGACCCCACACGTAGTTTGACCGGGGGGGGGGGGTTTAGCTGACAGTGCTGCGAACCCCCAGCAGTAAATGCTGATGTTTGAAGCAGGGAGAATATCACGGTGAAGCTCATCATCTCCTCACCGCTTCCATTTATCACAGGCAGCTTGTTAACCTTTTACTGCCGGCTTCCAGGAGAGAGAGGAGACTTTACAAACCAGCGGACTACTTTCAGTCCACGTCGTAAAGTCTGTGTGTGTGTGTGTGTGTGTCAAGAAAAAGGATTACAGATAATGGAGCATAAAGATCGGGGCAGCTTATTTTCTAACACCCATAACTCACTGCACTTTTCATTGCTCTGCCATCAAAAATAAATTAAAGGCCCATTTGTTCGGCGCTCGTATTACGTTGGGACCTCGTGTAACTGCTCAGCGTCTGAACCTGAAGCAGACGTCCTGTCACGTCACCAAGAAGACGAAGAAGAAACGCGCCCAAATCTTTTAATAGGACTAGAAACACGGAAGAAGGTTTCCAGGGTGCTCCGTCAGCGTGTGGACACTGAGCAGGTTTTACAGTCATGCAGACAGAGCTGCAGTGGCTTAGATGGCCTCCAACTTCACAGCACAAGGCTCCTGTAAATACTGAGTGATGTGAAGGGACAGGAAGCTGAAGTCACGGCGCTGCTGTCAGCAGACCAACGTAAGGAGACGAGCCACAGCTTGTGTTTGCACCAGCAGGATGTAATGAACCTGACTGATCCACGTCTCTCTGGCTTCACCTGAGCCGAGCTTTTGTCGTCACATTCATCTCATCTGGTCATTATCACGATTCACGACGTTATTCTTGTAAATCATCGTCATGTCAACACGAACGAGGAAGTCGATGGAGAGCTGTGAAACTCTCAGACTCAGGCGGCAGGAAAACAGATGTCACTCATGTTCACACACATACTCACAGTAGTCGCTGCCGCCGCCGTCGTCGTTGTTGTTGTTTACCTCGATGACCAGCCTCCAGAGACTCGGTATAGAAGCGTGAATCTCGGCCTGTGGAGGTCAGTCCACCTGCCTCAGCGTTGTTTAAGCAGCCTTCTTCTCACCCCTCGTCCGTTCTCTGTCATGATTCATGCTGCACCCTGGGTTTTCTTCCTGCTCCTCTCCTGTTTATATGAACCGTATCTGTGGGGAAATTTTCCATATGAGGGTGAGAGAGCTCATCAGGCGGTGTGTCGGGGATATGAAGACATAGCAACAGTCGCCATCTGACTCCCGGCGGCCGCGTGGAAACAAATATCTATCAGCCTCCACCAGCAGCTCGCTGTAAATCAGCATGTGGCGGAAACATATTTCCTCCCTTCTCCACAGCCCTATGGCAGCCTGCGTGTGTGTGTGTGTGTGTGAGGGGGGGGGCTGTAATGTATGACTGTTTGTGTGGCGCAGATTTGAAAACAACTCCAAACTGTCAAATGACCCGCATCAGTAAAAAAAAATGAAAACAAACGAGGAGGTAAATAAGCTGAAAATATGAAATCCAGGCCTCATAGATCTTCAGCAGGGAGAGAGACACTGCTCAGGTGTGACATCCTGCAGATGACACGCATGAAAAATGACCCGACGTGGGGGTGTGGGGGGGTAAATAGAGGAGAGGAGATCAGGAGGGATGATGGAGAGAAGAGAAAAGAGAGGGAGGAAAAGAAGTCAGAGGCACATTCACGTTTTCTATTAAGGTTCGGTGGGTTTTAGCTGAGAAGCTGTGAATCCAGCGTGGGGCAGCGGCGAGACGAGGAAACCTGACGGGGGGGGGGGGGGGGGGACGTGACCTCAGGTTCATGACGTGCAGGCGTTTCACTGCGTGATGACAAAATCTACAGCTTGTATCTGCTTTAAAATGATGTAAAAGGGGCGGGGCTTCCTGCTGCAGGTCCAGCTTTGACCACGATGCTGACATGACAATACCTGCTCTCATCAGTGACATCATGATCATCTGCCAACCCGGACTGGTCTGGGATCAGTTTTATCCCAGATAAGCTCTCGTCATTCACATGACGCAGCACATTAAAGGCTCGTCAGCTCAGATGTTGCGGTGCCGGTGTGTTTGGTAGTTTGTCGCGTCGCTGTGTCGTTGCTTCTTCTTGTCCGGGTCTCAGTCGACTCAGTCCACAGCTTACACCCCGACGCTCCCACAACGCACTGGTGACTCAGACTGATGGGTAACTTTAGATCAGTGATAGTGGTAAAGAGGTGGATCCTGTTGAGCTGACGGATGCATGGCGCCGTGGTGGCTCTCCTGAGCTAACACAGAGCCACGTGGGATTTTTCCAGATGAAAGGTCATTACAGTTCATCCTAAAGAAAACAGACTCACTGTGTGAAAACAAGGGCTTTGACTGACCCTGACACCGTCCGTCCCCCGTCCGTCCCCCGGCCGTCCCCCGTCCGTCCACTAATAACGATCAGATCACTATGAGCCGTGTCTTAATTATCATAAAGAAGGACATTAGTCACTGTAATGATGGTTGAGTCGGAGGTGGCTCACAGAGCAAAGACTCTGACCTGTGGTGAGAGTTGAACAGAGTCGTCTGCTCCGCTGCTTCATCTGCCATTAACTTTAATAATTACACCAAATCTGAGAGCGTGTTTTCCTGCAGGATGTGAAGCGTGGGGCTGCTGGCTGTTAAAAGACGATCAGTGAGCGCGTCCACGCTTTGGCTCCCACAGAAATGTTTCAGCAAACATTAAAAAACACACACATTTATTCTGAAGAGCTTGGAAATAAAACGTTGAAAAGCTGGTGATGATGAATCCAGGCGAGGCTTCGCTCACACTGAGACGATGACGAGCTGCAGGATGAGCCGTGGAGCGATAAGAGTATACTTTGAGTTTACAGATGTGTTCAGAGTCATCAGGCGTGTGACAGGTGGAATTACTGGACGATGCAGAATCGAACTGAGGCCACTTCCTGTTCAGACATGTAACAAAAACATACGCAGTTTCGCACGAGATTTCTCGACTTGTGCTGTTAGCGCCACATCTGGAGATGTTCAGGACGACATCATGTCCTCGGTGGAGCAAATTATCTCTTGTATGACTTTTAAGAAGATTACCAGACGCTGTTTCGTTCTGTGCCCAGGTTGAAAAGTCACGGTGAGTCTGAAGAGGTGTGTGTGCGGAGACCTGGCTGAGTTGGGCTGTGACTCACGACCGTTACTTTGACACTAATTGCTGCAGTTGGGAGCTCAGGGGTTTTAAAGCACTTTAAATGCCTCCATGAGCCGAGCGTCGCGGCCGGCTGTGGAGATAAGTGGGTCAGATCGGTGGTCAACAGTCCTCTAAGTGTCCTCCTGACGTCGTTAGCGCGGCGCGGTGTGGCGCGGCGCGGCGGCCTCCAGGTGCATTCGGCACAACTGAACTAATTACTGCATAAAATGTGATCAAATGATATTTCTGACTAATCCGATCGTCAGCGTCGTCTGTTTCCTCATTGCACTTTATTTGAAAATCTTGTCAATTAATATAATCTGTTGAGGTTTTTATCTCCGTGTTTGTTTCCTTTGAGGGAGAGACAGACGAGGCTGAACTCTGGGTCGGACTGAAAATGGGTCGGTTAGTTTGCCGTGTGTTGTTCACGACATTGTTGTCCTAGCATGCTAACATTAGCCAATTTACACTGAATCAAACCAAGCACCTTCTTACCTGTCATCAGACGAAGCAGCGTTAAAGCCTTTATAAAGAACTTTTACCTGGACACACCAACTCTCTGGTTCCTGCTGATGTCTCTGTGACCTACAGCAGCAGATGAAGCCATCGGTGGGAAGATCAGCTGTTTCTACACAGTGTAACTCTTGACCTTCTGGAGGCAGTGGACGGGTGGATCCACCGGACGACACAACGATGTGCGGCGCTCAGACCGGAGGAGACACGGCACATGTGACGAAGCTATGCATTGATGTAAATATCTTTACAAACGCACGTTCACACCCTCATGTTCATGATTGATTTGTTATTTTTTCATTTATACTGTTAATATCTGTGTCGTATCTGATCTGAGAATGTGACCTGGTGGTGGAGAAATGTCTGTACCATTTCTGTCTGGTGGGACGGTCGTCGTCAGTCTCCTCTCTTTTCAGAGGCGGTGAGTCTAAAGAAAAATGCTCTGTATTCACAGGTCTGGTTCATTAAAATAATCTCATGAGTGACAGATGAAAACTGAGACTCTGTGGTATCATCGTGTTTCCTCAGGCCGCGCCGCGCTGCGAGGACGAGATTGCGAGCGCCGTGAACGTTTCAGATCTGTTTCCAGTTAAATGTATTGCTAACAATGGGAGTTTGCTTAGTGTTGGATTAATGATGTCTGGTCCTCAGAGAGCAGAAACACAGTGGCTCAACACTGAGAGAAGATGAGCTGCGCTCTGAGCTGCTTGTTCTCTAATTAAAATCCCATAACTGTGTCGTTCAGTTTGGAGTAAACATGATAAACTCTGACAGTCACTGACTCTGCTGATTACACTGTTTGCCATTTTATTTTTTAATTGCACATTAAGCTATTTAGCTTGACTCTTTGCATCTATGAGTGTGTTTAAGTGAACACACTCATGCAGAGTGAGGGAAGCACAGGCGCGAAACCAGTTCCACCAATAAGAAAACTAACAGAGAGTGTGAAGGTGGAGCTGGGTCACTGAGACGTCTGAAAACAACATCTCCACAACCTGACGTCATTGTTTTTATAGAGAGAAAGCTAATGCATGACGTGTGCAGTGCAATGCTACGTCTGTCACATACACACACACTCTGACACACGTTCACGAAACAACAAAATCATCAGATCCATGTTGTGATTTCTGATTTTATTACGATGCTGAAATGTCGACGTTTTATTAAATGAAACACGTCCAAGTTACAGATGTGAGTTTATGAGTTGTTCTGATGATCTGTGTTAGAGCAACCAGCTGATGACACTGACTCATCCCAACCAACCCAGCTGTGTCTGTTTGTTCAGAGTCTACCTGTCCACTGTTTTTCATCAACGTCGTGTTTTGCAACAGTTTTACGTCACGCTGCGTGACGTCTCCATGGAGACGGCGCGTGGTGCAGACACATCCGCTGCTGCCGAAGACAGTTCGTTTGTTTTGGACTTTGATGAAGTGACTGAAAAAAGCGACATCAGTTTGTCTATGAAGCGTGCTGCAGGCGTCTCCGTCCACCTGAGCTGCACCTGGCTCGCTCGCTGCCAGCAGAACGAGGCTCAGTGTCGAAGTGGTGACGTGTGTTCTCCGTCTCAACAGCGAGTTCAACATGACTCAACACGACTGTGAATCTCCAGTGGTTCAGTGACTGGTTTAGTTGGTGCTGGTGGAGGGAGAAGGAGGTTTTTACTGAGGAGCATTTATTTTGAAAAGCCCAACACACAAACCCGAACTAATTGATTTTCATCTGGATGAATTGACCTTTGACCTTCTCCTTTTTTAACTTGAGTCTCTGACTTGGAGCTCGTCGGCCTCGTCTCGTCTGCTCCGGTCGATCCTCCAGCTGCTGATCTCAGGTCTGTTGATTTTCTGCCTCGGTTTCTTCAGCCTGTAATGGTGCGTTGTCCCCCTTTCCTCCTCCCCCTCCTCCCTCCTCCTCCTCCTCCTCCTGCTCCTCCTGGGCCCGGCCTCGACCCCCACAGCGTTTAACCCCCCGCCGCTCCGATTGAACCTCGATAAAAAGTTGAGTTTAACAAGCTGAGTGTGGGATTTGGAGCAGCAGTGTCTGGGCTTTTGTTCTCATTAAGCATGTGGGAGATGATCATTTCTTTTCTTCTCCTCTGCAGCTCGCTGAAGTGGAATTACACCCCGGTGCTGCTGCTTTTCTTCTGGGTGCTTTCATGGATCTCAGCCTCTCCTGCAGCAGGGTGGCAGATTATTAATCAGATTCATAAATAATAAAAGATGGCAGCGCGGCTCCTGGTCGCCGGGGCCACTGCCTCCTCCTCCCCCACAGTGAGCAGCTCAGTGATAGAGGATAAGTCAGAGAGAACAATATTAACACAAAGCCAGCTGGATTTATCCAGAGCTGCGGCTCTCAGTCCAGCTGCTGAGCTGCACAGAATCAGCCTGCAGCTCAGCACTGCAGGGGAGTTAGCATCAGGCTAATCAGGCTAATTCTCTCTCTCTTTTTTCTTTGAGCTAACTGCTGCAAACCTGCTTCATGTGAAAAGCAGAAACACACACTGTTCATTTTAGACCGGGTTTGTTTTTAGCTGCACGACTCCTTTTAGCTAAACTTCAGCTCGACAGACTGATCGCATGTCTGTCCTTTATGTTATTTATGTGTTTTATGCTCTTTTTCTGTAGCTCTTTGAGATTTAATTTCATTATTATTACATCGTTATATTTAACACTTTGACTCTGACGCGTTTCTTTGTCACTCACTATTTCAAAATAAAGGTCGTGGATCAGTTCGTCACTCGAAGCTAATGCACGGTCTGAGTTGGAGACGTCATCACACACCTGAACTGAAGGAGAAGACGAAGAACGTCTCACTGTGTCAAACAGGTCGTCTGGAGACACACGATACAGAGGCCATGTTGGTGTGGCTGTGGCCCCAGCTGCTGCCCCTGACATGTTCCCACCTCCTCCAGTCACCACCAATAACAGCATCAGAAGAAGTCGTCTCTTTTTTTTTAAGAGAGCTTCTCCTGCCTTGTTAGCTTCGATGCTAAACAAACCTCAGAGCTTTCAAATGAATCTTTATTGACAGATGTCAATATCCAGGATGGTCCACAGATGCGACCAAACAGAGTGAGACATGAGTCCTGAGCTTTGGCTTCAGACAGTGTGAGGTCTGTGGAGCTCAGCTTCAATCTGAAGAGTGAAGAGTTTGACTGACGTAAATATTCACTTTAACTCCAACAGTCGTCTCTTTAAAAGCCAGGACTCAGATGTTGTTCAGTCGTGTCAGTGAGTCCAGACGCTGCAGCATAAAAACAAAGAGGTCAAGAGACAAGGAGACAAACTTTCTGTCTCGTTGTGTTTAATGCCGTCAAACCAAGCTGAAGCTCCGTCTGTGTTTCCCTGCTACAACAGATCAAACTAGAAGAAGTTGTTTGGTCTCCTAGGCGATGATGATGAGCTGCCAAAAAAGATGCCAGACATGATCAGTATTAATTAATGTGGTGCAACATGGTGAAATCAAAAGTATTTACAGACAGACCACAGAGAGTTTGAGTGAAAACATCATCAACATTAAAACACCGAGCATCTTCTCATCGTGGCACAGTGACCTCCTCCTTCCACCGTGTTTCACACAAAATGGCGCCTCCTTCTTCATCCCTCCTCCCTCTCCCCTCCTCGTTCGCCCTCCCTCTCCCTCATTTACATACCGCCTCTCGCTCACGCTTCGCCGCGCTTCACCTCCCTTCAGTCGAGCGGCGCTGATGAAACACAAACAGCCGACGCCTTCGGACACGACGTCCGACCTCGGCTCATCAGAGGCCGGCTCAGGTGCAGCACGCCACGCTGCTCTTCACGCATGTCTGAGCCTCTGTACATGATGATGTTACATGGATTATAATATCACAAACAGGGGGGGGGGGGGGGGTGCAGATGGACAGATGATGGGCAGGAGGATGGGTGGGGGGGGTGGGGATTTAATGAGTGGAGATAATTGTTGAAAGATGTTTGGACAGATAAAAGCCGTGAGAGCTGAACTAATGCAGAGCAAGGTGTCAGGTGTTAAATGTGACACACACACACACACACACACACACACACATCAGCAGGAAGACAGATTGACAGAGGAAATGAGCAGGTTCACCCCATCACCACCATTCAGCTGCTTTAATCAATACTTGAATTATCAGTCTCTTATTATGTTTAATTATGGCTTTAATCCATGTGCTACAGGTTCTACAGTCCTGCATGGCTGCAGGTCACTGATCAGACCTCGTGTCGGCTCTTAAACTGATTTTACTATCATCATCATCATCATAATCGTAATAACCTTATTTACAGGCCTGTAGGACCTTTCAAAATAAAGTTGCAAAGAGCTTTTTAAAATAAAACCTAAAATGTAAAGACTAAAAATCCAAATGACACCGGTTGAACAACAGCAGCCTGTAAAAGGCCGTGTGATAAAAGTGGGTCCAGTAAAAGAAGATCCACAGTGTCCAGTCACATCCCAGTTTACCCAGTCAGATGTTACTGGAAAAACAAGAAGAGGAGAGACGACACACAGACTGGAGAGATTATGATCATGAGTCACGTGACTAATGATGGTTTTGAATCCCATCCTGCAGGAAACTCCTTGAAAAACAGTGGACCTCTGTTCCAGAGATGAGGAGCCTGAACAGCACTGACCTGCTCACCTGCAGCGACCGACCTGCTCACCTCTGGTGACTGACCTGCTCACCTGTGGTAACTGACCTGCTCACCTGCAGCCACTGACCTGCTCACCTGCAGCGACCGACCTGCTCACCTCTGGTGACTGACCTGCTCACCTGTGGTAACTGACCTGCTCACCTGTAGCGACCGACCTGCTCACCTGCAGCCACTGACCTGCTCACCTGCAGCGACCGACCTGCTCACCTGCAGCCACTGACCTGCAGCGACCGACCTGCTACCTGTGGTAACAGGTGAGTATTATCATTCAAAACTGATCCAGAGATGTAAAGTCAGTTTGTTTAATGGAGACAAAGGAACATTTTCTTTACGGTGTCTCATCAGGAGCTTCAGTCAGCGTTGTGTTGACCACATGGATCATCTCCAGCACTGGACACACGGCAGAGGGACAGGAGCTAGCTGGTTAGCATGCTAACATCAGTAGAAGAAAAGAGGAGATGATGCTGAATTTACAACCATTCTCATAACCTGGTGAGTAAA
This sequence comes from Caranx melampygus, assembly GCA_019059645.1. Lineage (NCBI taxonomy): Eukaryota > Metazoa > Chordata > Actinopteri > Carangiformes > Carangidae > Caranx > Caranx melampygus. The sequence goes on along the minus strand of JAFELL010002764.1, from coordinate 117,396 downwards.
CAGCTGCTAATGCTAAAGTTGCTAAGGCTGGCTACGTGACAAAACCTCCACACTCAGCTGCGTGAAGCTGCAGCCTGTAAACACAGCTCCTGTCACTGTTTGGACGGTGGCTGTTGTTGAACGCAGCCTCGGAGCTGTCGATGATGTTGTTCAGTTCAGCCGGGAGAGTTTCACGTCCTTCAGAGAAACTCAGACAGTTTGTACTTCAGTGGCACTCGAACCAGCTCGTCACGTCTCTGCTCATGTTTTCTTGTGTTCATGATAATAAATGTAAAAACCACTCCAAAGTTTGTTTTCAAGCCTGAGAACACAAAGCACTGAACTTATTCACCAGAGCTCGTAATGATGGAGAGGAAAATATTAACCCTTTACAGAAAGAAGACAGGACGTCCATGAAGACAACCTGGACAGCAACATGCAGCTGAAGTAAACCAGCTGTTCACACAATAAAGTTGAGTCTTGAATTTCAAAAGAAAACGTGTTTTAAAGTCGAGTTGAACTTCTGGATTTAATCTATTCAAAATTAACTTTATTTAAATCATCCTGCGAACGAAGCTTTTCTCCATCAAACCAATTAAAAGCTCACGATGTATTTTCCCTCGTCAGGTCGAGCCCAGAACAAACGGCGACTTATCGGTCTGTGACCTCTGACCTCAGAGCATGGAGGAATGAATGAGCAGGTATTAAAGGGCCAAACGCCGCGGGCCCTGACGTAAGTGGCAGTTTATGGAAATGAGGGTCGGTCTGTGGCCTCGGGCTCGATAACCTCCACGTTAATCCTCCGCTCCCCGACCTCCCGCTCACTTCCTGTCCTACACTTTCATTAGTTTAATCGCTGCACGAAAAAAGAAAGAAACTCGTTTTCCTCCTCTCTTCCTCCTTTCTCTCTTCCTCCTGCTCTTTTCCTCCACCTCTCTTCTCATCTCCATTTCCATCACGCTTCTCTTCCCTTCAGTCCAGTGGCGCTGATCAAACACAGGACGCCGTCTGACCTCAGGTCAGCTGAGGCCGGCTCAGGTGCAGCGCCACCGCCGCCGCCGCTTCTTCACGCGTGTTTGAGTTTGTGTAACATGATGAAGTTACAGGGAGGTAACAGGAGGAGGAGGAGGATGAAGAGTTAATGAGTGGAGCTAATTGTTGAAGGAGCTGAAGCGACGCAGTCAAAATCCTTCCACACCTCCTCCTGCTCCTCCTCCTCTTTCTCCTTTCTTTTCCTCCTTTCTTGAAATCATTCTTTCTTCCTTCCTACTCTTCCCTACTTTGTTTTCTCCATCTTTCTTTCCTTCTTTCCTTATATATGCTTCCTTACTTTTTCATCCTCAGCATCATTGACTTTATATACTTTCCCTTTGTCCTCTCTTCCTCCATCTCCTTCCCTGTTTTCTTCTATTGTTTCAATCCTCCTCTTTAACACTTCTTGCTGCCCTTTTCCGCTCTTTTCCTTTATTTTCCTTTCATTCCTCCTCCTCTACGTCTTCATTTCCCTTCCTGACACCTCCAAACCTCCTCCTGGAAGTCTTTTATTTTGAAAGGCCCTCTGCAGGTTCCTAAAAGTCGAGGTAACTTTCCTTCAGGACTCCTCTCCTTCGCTCTGAGCTGCTGAGAGTGAAAATGAAATCATTAAAGCAGATCACAGCGTCTTTGTTCACCTCATTGCTCTCTTCCACCTCCGCAGGTTTGCACTGATTTTTCCTCAAACTGCCGTTCTCCACCTCATCCCCCCTTTTTTTTCCCGCCTTTGTTTAATTTCGTCCGTAAGCACATGAAGATTAATTGGGCCTCTCTTTCAACTTTTCCTGGCACCTTTCCTCTCGCCTGCTCCCTCCCTCCCTCCCTCCCTCCCTCTCCCAGGAATGCCTCTCATCATCTTTTCATTAGCGCTACCTCTGCCCTTATACATTATTCAGCCCGAGTCTCTGTGCAGAGCTTGTCCTTTATTAGACTGTTGCCAGAGTGCATTCCACAAACTCATTAAAAAACTATTAAAGCCTGATGATTTCCTCTGATAAAACTGAGCCGGCTTCAGGTTTGGTTTTTCTGACTGATCTACTGACACGATCAGACGCCGTTACAGCTCGTGTCAAGAGGAACATCTGCACATCGGCTCGGGTTCACGCTTTTATTTAACCTTTAGAGAAGAAGCCATTTTAATCCTGGATGGACCTGTGAGAGCAGCGACGGCTCCCACGCACATACCATAACCTCATCGTATCACAGCCTGTGTTTACTGTCGACCTGCAGCGCTTTATTACTGCAGCAACCTGAAACATCCAGGTCCTCTGGTCGCTGTGGGAACAATCCTGACACTAAATTTGGGCCTTTTATAAATCTGAGAGTATCATAACTGTGAGCAGCGTTTTATTGCTGAGGTCTGCAACAGGTCCTGAACCAGATCACAACACTCTGGGTTTTATTTCTGCTCCTCATAAAGATCCAGCTTCTATATTAACACAGACAGTATCACATGCTGACTGCAAACTGAGCCTTAAAACCAGCCATCAGCACTTCCTGGCACTTCGTGATGTCACGGCAAAGTGGTCACGAAGCCCCGCCCACTACCTGGATCTGCCATCCAACAACATGTAGGATTTGGATTCTCTGAGTGTTTTATTCTGAAATCTGCTCTGTTCTTATTGGATCAGTCAGAAAACAGGAAGCCAATCAGAAGTGAGGCTCAGAGCCTCCTGGATCAGGAATGTGGACCAGGATCAGGATGGTGGACTAGGATCAAACTGAGGACCAGGATATGGTCTGTGGACCAGGATCCAAAACTGTGCACAAGGATCAGGACTGTGGACCAGATCTGGACGTTGGACCAGGATCACTGCAGGGGTCCGGGATCAGAACTGTGCACCAAGATCAGGACTGTGGACCAGCATTGGGACTGTGGGCTGGGATCACTCCATGGACCAGGATCAGGACTGAAGGACAGAAACCACTTGAACCGCTGTGTCTCAGTGTCTCTTCAGTCGGAGCTGATCGACACCTGTTGAGACTTTGGAGCGACTGATCTTCTTATTCCTCCTTCTTCCCTCGGGGGTGGAGGTGGGGTGTGTGTGTGTGTGTGGGGGGGGTGGAGTTTTTTGGAGAGCAGCTCTTCCTCTGACATGTTAATTGATGCTTTTCATTTTTTTCGTGCCTCTCCTCGCTGCTCTCTCTCTGGGGAGTAGCTTCCTCTCTGTGATTTGCCGTGGGAGTTTAACAGCGGCTGTGATCAGACGAGCTCAGATAAGACGAGAGCACACACACAACAATCAGACTCGCAGGGTGTCGGCTGATTTGTCGACGAGGCCTCTTTCTTTTTCTTTTTTTTTTTTTTTTGGTGTCAGGTGTGTGAGAGATAATCTGCAGCAGAGGATGAAGACGAAGCTCCGTTTTTTTTAAAAAAGATCACCGAGGTTGTGAGACGATCATCTGCGTCTTCTTCGTCTTCTTCACCACAAACCAAAACATCTTTCATCTCTTAAAAGCTCTTAATTTATCCTCAGCCGTGGTTTCTGGCAGACGAGAGCTAATACAGACTCATTAATGGAGACAAAATGTCAAACTCATCTCCGCTTTCAGCTTCGTCAGTGTCAACGCGAATGAGGGTTACCTCATTTCATGTCACTCATCAGGAGAATGAAGTAAAGTGGTGGATTAAAAAAAAACAAAGTGATTAATCAACAATGATAATAAAAAAAGATCTGTTCTGGAAATCAAAATGATGACGTCTTTGCTGCAAATCTACAGATTTACTGAAGCAAACATTAAAGGTATAAAGGTAGACGTTTGTCTTAAAGCTCCGCACAGACTAGTCAGGACTTCCTGTCACTTTGTGATGTCACAACACAGCAGTCACCCAGCCCCGCCCTTCATCTGGACCCACCGTCCAACAACTTGCAGGATTTGGTTTCTCTGAGTGTTTTATTCTGAAATCTGCTTTATTTTTAATTGGATCACTCAGCCAATCAGAGGAGAGGCTCAGAGCTTTGGCTCCTCTAATTGACTGACATGATGATGATGTCACAACAAAAAACAGCCACACCCAAACCCAAGCGCTGCTTACACTGAACAAGGAACTGAAACGAGCCCTGTCCACCTTTAAATGAGCTGACTTTGACTTTAAGCCTTAAATCGAACATTTTTATCAGTTCATTCATTATTTGAAATTTAACTTTTCGACATTTTCTTGTTAATTTAATGTTTCTTCAGTTCATTACACCTCAAAGTGATTGTAGGATTGGTGTTGTGACTTCATGGCAGACAAGTTAATTCCATTTTAATTAAGTCTTTTTTTTTTTTCAGCGATTTAATTTTATTTTGTTAAACCAGCAGCAGCAGGTCTGAGGAGCTGAGGTCTTCTTCTCCTTCACTGAGGTTGTAGGTGTTTGGTGTAGGCGATGGACAGATTAATGGAGGTGTGAGTGTCTTGTAAAGAACCTGTGCTGCAGTTTTTTTTTTCCCCTCCTCGGCTCAGCCTCATATTTTGTTTAAAAGAAGCAGAAGTAAACTCGTCCTGACGTGAAATTTGGGACGGTCGGCTGCAGGAAGTGCTGCGAGTAATGAGCGTCTGGTCCAGGTGTCAAATAAGAGGATTACCTCATTTTTGGGGCTTTCAAAAGATAAGTGGGTATCTGAGCGCTCATTAGGCCGCGGCGCCTGAACCCTGACCTTTCACAGATGGAAGACAGGGTGTGTGTGTGTGTGGGGGGTGGGTGGGGGGGCTCGGGTTGTATCGCCACTTCACCCCCGTCCTCATCCTCAGAGATGATCCATCCGTCAGGGGAGATGACATTTCTGCCGGTCGCCATCTGAAGAAAAACAAACCTGAGTCTCATTCAAATGGAAATTTTTTTTTATCCTAACCTTTCCGCTCGGCGCTAATCAAGACGACTCCAGATTATCGTTTTGTAATCACCTCACCGGGTCCGGACTCTTCAATGGAGGCAGGAGTGTGGATCCATCTAATCTGTCAGAATTAAATGAGATCCATCACAGATCTGGATAATGGCCCCTGCAGATTGTGTGCAAAAATCTTCATTAATAATTCAGCTCAGATTTTTATTATTCATGGGTGAGAGAGCAAGAGGAGAGCGGGCGAGCGAGCGAGTGAGCGCCGAGGCCTGTATGCAGAGTCGGCTGCAGCTTTAAAGGAGCATGACGCCGTTTTTCTACAGCAGCTGATCAATGTGAGGGCGAGTGAGAGAATCAAGGAGACGGTAAAATAAACGTACAAAGTGTTCACTGATTTCAGTCACGATGAATAAAGTGTTAAAGCATCTAAATACAGTTTCAGCAAACTTCATATAAATGATCATTCAGTCTTTTAACAGCCTCTTATAAAGGTAGACGTCGGTCTTAAAGCTCCATATGGTATAAAGGTAGACGTCACTTTGTGATGTCACAACAAAGCAGTCAGGCCAGTGACAGCACTCAAACCACTTCCTCCCAGGTTCCTGAAAACTCTGAGTCTTTGATGGTCGCAGCCTCAGAGAGCGACAGTTTTTTTTTTTTATCTCATTGTCTTTGGGTAAAAGTTTGATCCCAGTTGTCTCCTCATTTCCTTTGTGAAGGGGAACATGAGAAGTTGTGGCCTGATTAAACTTTCTTGACTACAGGTGCACGGCTGCTTCAGGAGTGAGGAGTGGAACTAACAAAGGCAGAGCTATCTGGTAATCCGGCCCTCGGATTAACACCATCACACCTGAGCGCGGAGGCAGGGAGTCGGCGTTAACTCGGTTTTAATGCTTTCTGTTTAATCTGGGTGGCAGCAGCCTCTCACCTTCATCTGTCTCCTGTGAAGTTTCTCTTTTAAAATATTCAGAAAGTGAAGCGAGCCGGCACACGTCTGTGTTTAAACTTTAAAACCGGAGAATCTCGGCGAGATGTCAGCGAAACTCCAGTGAAAGGAGCCGCGGCTTTGAGGCTCAGATTCATCGAGCCACATTTGAATTTTATGATTTAATGTTGAAAGAGGAAGTGCTGTGATGGAAATGTCACTTATTGACAGAGACCAAGTGTGTGTGTGTGTGTGTGTGTGTGTTCACCAGGAAACATTTGTTTCAGAGAGGAGGCCGAGAGGTCAACACTTACAGGTCTGCACATATGTTGTTTTTTTATGTTGTATCAGATTAACAGTGGATTCACTTCTTCATGGTGCGTTCAAGGACACTTCAACAACTGTCATTGAACAGAACATCACTCTGGTTTTGTTCTGACAATATGAAAAGTGTCTTTGAATGCGACACAACACAGTAATAATTTGGAAGAATAATTATTATCTCTTTGTCTAGTTGATTCTTTTATTGATTGATTGATTGATTTTCTTGTTTATATCATTAAAAGGTACAAGACTGAGATTTAATTTCATTTCACAGTAATAACTTTCTAGGATAAGAAACATACTCTAAAGAGTCTCTAAAGTGGTGTGTTCAAGGACAGTCTGAAAAATGACATCTTTTTGTCAGAAAACAAGCAATTAGCAAAATCTGATTCTGTGAAAGGAAGTGATATTGGTGACTTCTCCTGTTGAGTGTCCTTGAACGCAGCAGCAGCAACAGGAATATCAAATGAATAAGTTCTTAAAAGAACAAACAGCCAAAGTCACAACTTGCAGTTTTGCCACTAAACTGCACTGTAGCTAATTTTAGACTTAGTTTACAACACAAACTGACTTCAGCAGCAGTGATGACATTTCTTCTCCTCTGGCTGGTGTGTTCGAGGACTGTGGTTCGCTGAAAGCTTTTTCAGAAAATAAAACCAGCAGTTACTTTCCAAATGTCATCACATCCTCTGTGTCTAATCTTTTTCTAAAACACATCATTTTCACCTGTTGAACACTCAAACATTGAAAGAGACAGCACCTCGCACTGTGGCTCCGCCCGCTGTCCGTCATGTATGTGGTTGTTAGAGAAAATTCACTTGGTGTTTGTTGGCTGAGTTGTTTCTGTGAATCGATGGCCGGCGTCTGATCTGATCGCCCTCAGACTTTTCTGTCTCTGACCTGTGGAGATGATGAACCTGTCTGGTCCTGGTCCAGTTGTCATTGAGCTGTTTGAGGTTTTCTGCTCACAGACGATTCGAAGCCTTTGAACTCGGCTGTGAATGAAAGTTTCCACTGCAGAAATCAAGTTGTTTGAACTGAAGTGAGCAGAGAACAGAGAGACGCCCACCTCTGTGGAGGATGAATGGACGGTCGAGAATGTCTGAGTTTTCCTTCTCGATAATCACATGTGCAGCTGTGATTGGTCACGTTCAACCTCCTGACACTGAGTCCATCCATCGGGTCTTATCCTCTGATCCAGCATCCACAGGAGACTCCTGATCCTGCTGCCACGACGTTAACCCAGCTCTTAGTCACGTTTGTCAAACAGGTGAAATTGTTCTCAACCTAATTTCCTTATTTTCAGTTTTCATTGGATTCATCTGCAGAGCGATGTCCTCCCCACAGCAGCTCCCACTCTGAGATCCCCAGAGAGATCTGTCCATCAGCCTGAGAGAGAACGACGGCCGTGTGGAGGAAATATGAATCAGGTTTTTGTGGGAGAGTTTGAGAGGCTTTGGTTGGTTTGTGGATCGACAGGAGCTGCTGAGGATCCTCAGGGAGAACGCTGCCAAGCAAACCAGGTGGAAAAAAAGGTTTTCAGAAGTCCCTCTGCTCTCTTCTCCTGGTCCTCCTTCCTCCTGTTCTCCTTCTTCTACCTCCTCTTTACCTCCTCCACTAAAAGCACTCCAGCCTCAGAGAAGGAGATGAGTTTACCAACGAGGATGAAGAGGTCGGCGCCGACACTAAACATCACTGTGAAAAATCAAACTAAAATAATCAAAGGACTCAAATAACCCTGGAAACACAACGTTATGGATCTGAGACTCTGTTTTGTCCATTTTGACCTCTGACTTGTCGATCTGGATTCGTCCCGTCCTGATTCTGTACTGGGGACTTTTCAGCCTTGACTCAGGACTGCTTGGTTGTTGGTCTTTATTTGAGACTTGTCGGCCCAGGTGTGGTCTTGAATTGGATTCAGTTCAGTGGCGTAGCTGTAGACTTGAGTCGAGACTGTTCATTTTGACCTGGTGCTTGTTGGTTTTAACCTTTTAACTTGTTGGTCTTGACCTCCTTGTTGGTCTGGACTTGGCTCTTGTGGACTCTCGACTTCGGACTTGTTGATCTCTTGACTTGGTGGCTGCCTCAGGCCCTAAAGCTGTCAGATCTGCTGAAGTATGGAACTGAACTGAGAGGAAGTTTGTTACCATGTAGTTTTACGTTGGCCAGAAAGACACAGCGTTCTCTCAGGTTTATCACACATGTGGCTCGTTTGCTCAGCGGCTAAAACAATACGATCGTTGCATTTTTCTTTTGGGTCGTTTTGTAACAGTCCCACGCAGTCCAAACGAACAACTGCCACGTGCGAACCAGCTGTTCTCTCATTAGTCAGAAACCTCACCTGGAAGGAGGAGGAGGAGGTTACCTGTGAAAAGCGAGCACTGCATGAACCAGTCTCTGGCGTTTATCGCTCCCTGTTTCAGAACAACTGCTCCAAACGAGCCGGTCTGAGTACAGCCTCAGTGACTGAACGTCTTCCTCTGGTTCTTACTGCAGTGTTTGTTGAGACGACTGAGTCACATCTGGCAGCGACATCAGGCGGCCCAGAGCCAGAGCGGGGTGTCTGTGGAAATGCTAATGATGCTATTGATGCTAAGGATTGTTCTAAACACTGAGAAGATTTAGCAGAGCAAAGCTGCAGAGTTAGCAAACATGAGTTCCAAAGCCAGGGAGATGATCTGTCCTCAGTTTGTCTTCGGTCTGTCCTCAGTCTGTCCTCAGCCTGCCTCTTACTCTGACCTCAATCTGTCCTCAGTCTGTCTCCTGCTCTGTCGCAGCTCATCTAATGCACTCACATGCAGAATCAGAATCACACATCAGTCTGCTCAGAGCTCTTTGTTTTACTTTCTTTCTTTCTTCCTCTTGGTCTTGTAATGTTCCTGTCAGTATGTGTTGATATTATAAACAGACGGCTCTAAACTCCGGGGTCACTCCTCTAGAAGAAACTATATATAAACATACACATACAGATCATGTATTAACATATATGTTTGCCACATGTTTGACCATATAAACATTTGTTATATTGATTTTTTTGATATAAGCAGGTTGCAGTGTTTTGTTTGAAGGCTTCACATGGACAGTTAGAAGGTCTGCGTATGTGCAGTGTGTGATATTAATATGAGACGGTGTGTTAATGGTTGAGGAGGAACATACAGTGTCACAGTGGTAGTAAATATCATATACATGTGGATCTGTGGAAACAGTAGTGACAGTGGGAGCTCATCACCCCACATGTGTCGTAGAGCTCCTTGTATTTAATTGGCTGTTGGACGTCTCTGTGTGAACCTGAATATAAATGAGTCTAATCGCACGCAGTCTGTGTTTCAGGTTTATTTTCTCGGTTGAGGACCTTCCTGTCAGGATTTAAACGTCATCACCGACTTCATATTTTTCTGACAGTCTCCTCTTGTCTCCGTTCACCCTCCCTCCCCCCCGTCCCCCCGCCCCCCTCGTCCCATCCAGCAGTGTGTTTTATTTTAATCCTCTTCTCTGAAAAGACCATTAGCAGCTGCTCTTTGTTGGAGCTGAAATGAAGCTGAATGTGTCCGACCAAGAGGAACATGAATTAAACATCCGCAAGAATTATGAGCGGTGGCGGCAGCGTCCGGTCTTATAAAGGCCGAGCATTAACACACGGCGTCTCCACACCGACTGACACAGAGACTTCCATCTCTGCCCTCGAGCCGCCGTCCACGCTGCAAAGAAAAGGAATCACAAAAGTAGAAATCATGCCTCCTCTGTCATTCGTGCTGTTTTAACACACAGGTCTCTGACACTGCAGCGACAGCGACACAAAGAGACAAACAGGAAAAAGCCAGAATTACACTGACGGTTTGATTTTCATTCACTTCAACGCTGTTTCAGACCCACTCAGACTTTTTCTTATTCTCGTAACGTTGTATTTTTTCCTAATGATGATGATGATTTTTAATCATCACCACCTGCTGTGCACGTTCAGAATCAGCTCAACCTCAGTCACTAATTACATGTTTCACTCAGTTCAGCCTTCAGTACAGTGTAATAAGTCCTGAGAGCCCATCAGACACAAAGGACCTCGGCTCCGTCCTTCGTGTTATAGACAAAAACTGCAAAACATCACAAAGCCAGAACAATTCAACACAGAAAGTTGCACATGTTCAGATTTGTGTTTTCTGTATCAGACACTCTGATTGGCTGAGACAGCTCCTACTGTGCCAATAGGAATGGCATAGAGCAACGTGACTGAACGCGTCACTATGAAAAGATGAGGATAAGAATCGTTCACCAAACTAACGTTATCAACATCTAATGTCAGTTTAAAGGTCGTCACATGTGACATGCCACCAAATGTTTACCTCATCCAAGCCGCCGCCGCAGCCACTGCAGCCGCTGCAGCCGCTGCAGCCGCCGCAGCAGCTCACTGTCTGATCACTGCCCTGATGCTTCACCACACATCCACCTTCATGTCACTGTCTTTGTAATGTTTGTGTCCCTTTGTCAAACAGGACAAGGTGGTGAGAGACACAGGTTGTTGACTTCGTTGTCACGGTGATGTGTGTAGAGTTGTGATGTACCTCCTTTCCACGCAACATGATTACGTCACATGTTCACTTCACCTGCAGGAAACGTACGTCCCCGGTGTGTGAAGACCTTAGTGATTGAAATCAGTGACTCACATGGACAAACAGGATTTTTAAAGAACACTGATCTTCTAGCTCATGTAGAAAAAACAACTCGTCTCCTCCTCAAAGAGTCTCAGAGTAAAGACGCCCTCAGTAGAACCGGATCTGTAGAAGCCTGAATGTTTCACCTGCAGAGGTGTCGTCGTACAAGTCGACGCACTAATTGACTTATGGCTAAGCCCCGCCCTCAAACGCGATGAGCCAATCACAGCGCGTACAGCCGTTCTCATACTGTCTTCTCTGCCTGGATTGACAAGGACATCTCCATCTGTTCCAGTCTTGTCAGAGTTTTGTCTGGGCGAGTGGAGGGGGGCGGGGCTTAGCCATAGGTCAGTTATTCTTACATTACACACAAATAATTAAACTGAGATAATAGATGAAGTCATTTGAGGACATTAATAACAGATGTGCAGGTGTTTCTACTGCAGTAATTAGTGACTCAATATTTATAAACCTCAGTCTGCACTGATTTCTACTGATACAGAGCACTTTGCGTGGAGCACATGTGGAGTGTGTGTGAATGTGTTCCCAGCTCTTTGTGGAGCGGCTTCAGGCGTCGTTTCATGCCAGTAAATAGTGTATGTGAAGTATGCGAGGTCAGCGGCAGGCGCCTTCATTATGGAGCTGTGAATGAGCTTTTCTTGCCATTGAAATTGAAGAGATCTCCATATGCAGCACGTTGAGCAGGTCGTGCATCAGAGTTGTCGAAACCTTCTCCTTCTTCTTCTTGTTCTTGTTCTTCTTCTTCTTCTTCTTCTTGTTCTTCTTCTTGTTCTTGTTCTTCTTCTTCTTCTTCTTCTTCCTCCTCCTCCAGCTCTGTGTTTGGTCTCCACCAGCTCAAACATCTGGCTCTGCAGCTGCTGGAAGTCGGTGTGGAGCTGCAGACTGAGCTCTGTGACCTCTGCTCTCAGTGTCCGGCTTTATTTATAAATCATGACGACAAACTCTGCTGTGGCATATAGATGATCAGTATCTTCTTACCTTTCAGTTTGAGTTCTGATTGATTTCCTAACGACAGGTGGGACTGACCTTACTCCGTGGTTTTCAGTCGAGGCTCCAGACTCTTGCTGGATCACAACCATAAACTTCACTTAGCTCCAGTTTTCACAGAAACTGTCTCTGCTACTATTTCAAGATGTTTTTTTCCTCAATGATGGAAACAAGTCCTCCCACAAACCTTCTGGCCTTATCTTCCACAGGCGGCTAATTACTCCTCAGACCAATTAATAACATATTTTTCTTATTTATTTTTCTACTTATCACTGTGGAAATAAGAATATATTGAAATAGACTGGACCGCAGCAACAGCGAGTTTGAACCATATGAAGGCAGAGTGGAATTATTTCACAGTGTGGACACGTTACAGATGTGAAACACATAAACATCACAGGTTAAAGCACAAAATCACACGACAGCAAATATCAGCTGCAACTGGTTTAAGACCAGATTCAGATCAGACTCACTTTATTCACCAGATGTGAACAGTTCACACGGGTTTGAAACATCAGACGCTAAATTATAAAGATTCAAAGAACAGAAATAAAGAGGAGCAGCAGACGCCACTTCAGACCCTAAACACAACACGTGGAGGACATGTATGAAACATGTTGTAGGTTTATGTGACGGCGTGTGTGTCCGGACACTTCATGATCATGAAGCTCATCTCATTACTGAGGCAAGTGAACGCACCACGGACGTGTCTCCAGTGAGTTTAAAACCAGAGCTGCAGTGTTGGTTTGGTGGTTTGTAGAAATCAGTGAGATGCATTCAGGTTCACGTGGAGATTGTTGTGCAGATGAGCTCTTTATTAAATGATTGACAGGAGCTCGCTCTCTCTCTTCATTAGTATCACAACCTCTGTGAATCTGCATCTTCCTCCAGTGTTTCTCTCAGACTGATCACATACATTATGGATTCTCTCACACCCTCCTCCTCCTCCTCTTCTTCTCCTCCTCTCATCTTTCTTCTCCTCCTCTTCCTTCTCCTCTTCTTTCATTCCCTTTTATGACAAATGTAGTTTCTCTTTCTTTTCCTCTTCCCTCTCTCAGTTGATTCACGGTGCTTTGCTGCCATCAAGTGGCTGCAGATTCTTCAGACCAGTCTGATCAGACACAGGAACCTGCAGCTGATTCACTGTCGATCAGCTGATCGATCGACCACAAAGAGATTAAAACAGAAACAAGTCTAAAAGTGTCTCATCCAGTGTCCATCACTTCAGTCTCACAGTTCCTCAGCTCCGTAGTCATCGTCATGTGTGGTGTCTGGTACTGGATCATCATATCATATTTTATCTATTGTTACCTGTGATAATCACATGATGTAAAACTGTGATCAGATTGAATGATTATCATTGTTTCCGTTCTTTATTATCTCCTGAACAACAACCAGAGGAATGTCAGATCGGCCTGTATCCCTGTACTTTATGCTGCATCTTAATCATTAGCTTAGCTTTAGCACCATATATATAATATGTCAAAGATAAAAGCACAGGCACGTAAATGTACAGATTTGTAAAGACCAGATAAACGTGTCATCACACAGCTGATGTGTGGAGTGATACGGTGCACGGCGTAGGAATACACAAGTCCAACAGTTGAGAGAATATAGTGCCATGGTGAAGGGCTGTTAGATTTTGTTCTGACTATCAGGAACTCATCCAACATGTTTTTTTTTTTCTCTGCAGGTCACTGCTCAGCTTCATGGTGGTGAACGTCCTGCTCCTCCTCCTCCTCCTCCTCCTCCTCCTCCTCCTCCTCCTCCTCCTCCTGCAGCTCAGACACAACGACTGTAAGAATCAAATAACTCCAAATATCACTTCATTAGAATCAGCTCATTAACACCTGTGTGTGTGTGTGTGTGTGTGTGTGTGTGTGTGTAAGGGGGTGGTGGCCATGTTGTTGCAGCTCCTTTAGTGAAACAACCTGAGCTGAGTGAAATATTCAGCCCTGAGATGTGTGCTGCATCATCTCAGACATGCCCCCCCCCTAAACCCCCCCCCCCCGACACCCAGGGACCTGCATTAGACTTTAAAATGAAGCTCTATGAGTTTGAATAAAGTTTTGCAGTGTGTGCACTGACTGGAGGTTAAAAAGCCACAGGACTTTTAATGGGACATGTTGGTGTGTGCAGGGATCCAGGTGCAGCAGCAGCAGCAGCAGCAGCAGCAGCAGCAGCAGCAGCAGCAGCAGGGACAGGAATCAGCATTTACTGACACAAACAGGCGGCGGCCATGTTTGAAGAGCTCATCCACAGTCTGAGGGTGGAACCACTGCGAGTCTGACTGCAGCCCAGTCTCACTCTCAATTCTTTGAAAGTTATTTTCAGCAAAATGCAAAGAAAACATGATTATTATATGTACGGAAAGTCAACATGTTCACCCTCAGACAGGTGCTGAAAGCCCCGCCTGGCCCCGCCCACCAGGTCACATGCTAGGGCAGCGAACATTAGCATGTTAGCAGGCTAACGCAGCTGAACTGAACCTGCACACAGAATAAAACACAGCGTCTTGTCCACACACACACACATGTACCGTATGTGTTTATGTTTATATTGTTTACATATCTGATTAAATATACATCCTGTTCACTCTTCACTCACACCATGATGAACTTATATAATCTGAGCACGTGTTTCATGTATTGTTTTGTATACATTTTGGATGTAACTACATTAACGTATAGTATTATTGTTGTTTCACATTATAATGACCGTACAGTATATATTCATACATTCAGAGGCTGTGTGTTATAGGTGACGCAGTGAGGCAGCATCACTGTGGAGCCACTACAGGAGCCTATACATCATCTATACATCATCTATACATCATCTATATTACATCTGTCTGTGGCTTTGACTGATAGAAGTCGTTTCCATATTCATGCTGATTTCTGCTGCACTCACACACACACACACACACACACACTCATTCAGCAGCAGATGGTTCAAACTTGGTCCAAACCTTAACCTCTCAGTTTAACTCTGTGCCTTCGTGTCATCTTCGTCCAGAGCCAATTAAAGCAGCGAGCGTTTGATCCAAGAATAAAATCTGACAGATCAGATATTTACATCAGTGTTTTGGACCACACCATCAAAAACCACTGCACTTTGTTACCTTTCGCTCCTCGTGTCTTGAATGCAGCTTCACCCCTGACTCCTCACCTTTCCTCTCCACCTCCCATCATCTGCCTGTTGACAGAGCATTAGAATAACATTTCAGGCGACTTCATTTGTTTTTATTTTTATTTTTTCTTCCCGCGCTGCCGTAAACATAAATCACAGCAGCCGAGCCCGGAGCTCATATAAATGTCAGGACAGACAGCGGAGCTCATAAACCTCTAATTTGATCTTTATTCATCTGGGACAAGGCATGAATAAAAGCTCACCTAGTAAATCATCATTTTCTGCTCTCTGTCAACACGGCCGCAGACAGATGCATCCATCCATCTGTCTCCGTAAGCCCCGCCTCCAGCCGCTCGTTAGGCAGCTCTGCTTCTGATTGGCTGCTGCACCTTACCAACCTAGTTAAAAGCTGAAAATTCACACATTTCAGTTTTACTGTATGATAATAAAAGTTGATGATTCCTTTGATGCTTTCATCAGCTATTTATCATGTTATTAATCACATTTTCCTTTATGTGATTAATAATGAATGATGATTCATCCTTTCATCAGCGATGACGGATTATTAACTGCTTTGTTTATCTATTTATTCATTTGCCCTTCAGTCGTATTTCACACTTCATTTGTCAGCACTGTAATGAGGAGGTAGCAGCTGTGACGCTGACCCTCTGATTGGTCAGAGAGTTTTTTGACAGCAGAGGAGGGAAAGGACATTTACTGATGATCTGTACAAAATAAAGTTAAATATCATCATATATAATAAACTTTATTCATATATCAAAGTCAGAATCATTCATTCATTCGTCCTCCATCACAGACTGAACCGACACAGTGTGTTTGGTCAGGTGGAGTTTTACTGACACCTACAGGCGGACTGACAGAACTACAGCTGAACGTTCCAGGTTTTACAGCAGCTGCAGAAATGATGGCAACAAACACACTCACATCAGTATATTATTATTATTATTATTATTATTTAAAAACGTGTCTGTTGAGAAACTTTGGTGGACGTTTGTTCCTCTGGTTTCTCTCTTTAGGTCTGTTCTGATTCATTTCAGATGTGTTCAAACAGTTTAAAGCTCACATCGAAACAGATGTAATATATATACTGTGTGTGTGTGTGTGTGTGTATATATATATATACCAGGATTGAGCTATAATCCACACATTGTCTAACGAGCTTCATGCAAATAAGGCAAAAACACAACAAAATGTTTTGACTGTCTATAAATAGTAAATCGGCTCAGTAACACTGTGTTTTATGGATCCAGTTGGATTTTCAAGAATTTTCCTTGAGGGGACTTTGTCATTCTGGCATTAACGAGGAAAATGCGATTATCATTTTATTGATTTCAGTTTCCATTATGGTGAAATATGCTGTAACGTGCGCTCGACTCTACAAAGTGTGAACCTCTGTTTGGCCTCAGATCCTTCGACACACATCAGAGAGATGTGAAAGTCAGAATGCAGGAATAAGAAATGTTGATTAAGACGCAGGTGTTTTCAGGTATTGATTGTCCTGTTGTGTTCTCAGACCTGAGGTGTGTGTGAGCTCCACTTTCAAAAGAAAACATGTAAAAACACAAATCACAGTGTGTTGTGAGTGTTTTTGTGAAAAGTTTCTGACGGCTGTGAGCACGTCGTGCAGATGAAGCTGCAGTTATGAAGAGAGGTCGGTGTTCAACAAAGTGGCACAATTTAATTTGTGTGGCAGGAGCTGCTGGGCTGCGATAGGCTCGGTAATGAAACCTCTCAGCTTTAAGTTCTGTCTGCTTTATATTCACAAAGAGAAACGAGCGAGGCAGCCATCGTGGAAACATGCAAATACACTGATCTCTTTAATACGAGCTTCACCCAATTGGACGGTGACTTTGACAAGCAGAACAAATGCCCCGCGAGCACAAACGTGCAGGTCAGGAGGAGCGGCGCTGATGGCCGAGGCAGAATTCAACTTTCTTTATCCTCTTTTCAACGCTGGCAGTCACATTCTGTCTGTTCGCTTACTGTTAAATTAGTCATCTCAGATTAGAGACGGCTTAAGGAAGAAAACTTTCCCAGGAAAAAAAAAGTTGATAAAGCTCTGTAACTTTATGTATATTGAGCATATGCAAAAACAAAGTTTGGGTGAAGTAACTCCATGTTTTTTATTTTTGGAAAGTCTCTGAAGTTTATGTGACTTTTTTTCTCAGCATAAAATAAATGGAGTTCGGCAGGAGGAAACAAGACATCAGGTGTTTCATCATGATTGCAACTTAAAACACCCTCTGTATGTAACATGATTGATTCTGCTCCAGTGATCTCAGCTTTGCTCTTTGTAGCACAGCAACAATAAACTGCTGTCAAGCCTCAGTAACTAGAAGGTGTCAACATGTCAGAAATAAAACAAACCACTGCGTGTTCAAAGATGTAACTGATTGTGAAAATATCCAGATGTCGATCTCATGTCAGTGTAGTCTACACAGCTGGAGTCTGGATGAGGTTACCTCAGCATAAAGCCTGGAAGCAGCTAGCCTAGCTCAAGCCGGTGTTACCGACTTGGCGACTTTTATGCTAAATCTGGTGACTTTCCAAATCCTCTTGGCGAACTTTTTTTTGTTGTTGGAGACTTTTCTGGTGTTCTTGTCAATGTGAAGGTACAAAACCTCTCAAAGGGCCAGTGTAGCTGCAGAAAGGCACGCGATGCTTCGCCTTCTAGATCCGCCTTATAGAGGGGTGCGTGACGCGTCGCCTTTTAGATCCATCTTCTTCCATCATATGTACACTGCCACGACTCCCAGTCAACATTTAATCGACTGTGGAGTTTGAATACAGTGGGGAGCTTCCCGTCTCCTTCTCTGTTTTTGGTGTGTGTGTGTGTGTGTGTGTGTGGCGTTGTAAAGCTGCCACACAGGTCTGGAGTATGTACGACAGCGCTTCCAGTGGTCTTCAGTGGATCTGTGTAGACAGTGTAGACAGATATTTCTGGAAACGGCAGAGATTTGAAGACGAACAAGAAAAAGATTGTTTTGGGTGAAGCTCCATTTTTGCGTGGACAAGGCCTTACTTCCTGTACAGCTGACGTTACTCAAGATAGTCAGGGTTCAGGGCCTGAGAGGCCGTCTTGTTAATGGCTGAGTTCCAGTCCAGTCTCTTGCAGACCATCGACTGTACATGGATTGAGCTCGTTCACATGAAGTGTGTGATCCTTTGTCATATCATCAAGTTAGTTTGTGCTCTCTCCCTTTCAGTCAGCACTGACACTTACTTTGCTTCAGGTAATTACCCACAGCAGTGATGTGAGGTCAAATACAGAAGATGCAGTCAGAAGCATCAGTACAGAACCGCTCCCAGTCCTAGTTCTGGTCCCGATACCAATCTTGATTCAGGTTCTGGTACCGATCCCAGTCCTGCTCCCGATTCCGGTAACGTATGGGTTCTGATATGGTCCTTTTACTAGTTCCGGTTCTGGTAGTCCTGGTACCCGTTCCAGCACTGTCCCAGCCCCATGGTCCTAGCTCTTGTCATCATCCCAGTAACGTCCTGCTCCGAACCCTAACGCCTCCAACTTCATTTTCTGTATTTGACTTCACATCGTTGGGAACTGTGGGTAATTGAAGCAATGAAGCAAAGTCAGTGTCAGTGCTGACTGACAGTAAGAGAGCATGAACTCATTTGTGAAAATGGGACAATCACACACATCATGTGAAGGAACCTGAGTCATATACATTTGATGGTCTGTATGAGACCGGACTGGAAGTCAGCCATTAACATGACGGACCAGGCCGGGGACACAGCAAAGTGAGGGACCAGACTGGAGACACAGGGGCCCAATTCTCCTCTGCCTCTCAGGCCCAGAACCCTGACTGACTTGAACAATGTCAGCTGTAAGTGACAGAGTCTGAGAGCCTGAAAGGGCTGAACTGGGCCCTTGCGTCCCCGGCCTGGTCCCTCATTTTCCTGTGTCCCCGCCTGGTCCGTCATGTTAATGGCTGACTTCCAGCCTGGTCTCTTACAGACCACACACTGTGTATGATTTAGGCTGGTTCATGCGAAGCGTCTAACTGTCCCATGATCACATCATCAAGTGAGTTTATGCCCCCTCACTTTCAGTCAGCACGGACACTGACTTTACTTCAGAAAATTACCCACAGTTCATAGCAATATGAAGTCAAATACAGATGTAGTGAGAAGCGTCAGAGCAGAACCGCCCCCAGTCCTGGTTCTGGTCCCACTGCCGATTCCGGTTTTGGTCCCAGTACATATCCCGGTTCGGGTGCCGGTACCGCTTCCGGTCCCGGTCCCTGTACCGGTCCGGGTTCTGGTCCCGGTCCCGGTTCTGGTTCCGGTACTGGTACCGGTTCGGGTTCCGGTTCTGGTCCCGGTTCCGGTCCCGGTTCTGGTTTTGGTACCAGAACCCGAACCGGTACCGGCACCCGAACCGGGACCGATACCGGGACCCGAACCGGTACCGGAACCAGAACCGGTACCGGAACCCGAACCGGTACCGGGACCAGAACCGGTACCGGGACCCGAACCGGTACCGGCACCCGAACCGGGACCGATACCGGGACCCGAACCGGTACCGGGACCAGAACCGGTACCGGCACCCGAACCGGTACCGGCACCCGAACCGGAACCGATACCGGAACCCGAACCGGTACCGGGACCCGAACCGGTACCGGGACCCGAACCGGTACCGGCACCCGAACCGGGACCGATACCGGGACCCGAACCGGGACCGGGACCCGAACCGGTACCGGGACCAGAACCGGTACCAGGACCCGAACCGGGACCAGACCCCGAACCGATACCGGTACCGGCACCCGAACCGGGACCGGGACCCGAACCGGTACCGCAACCCGAACTGGTACCGGGACCAGAACCGGTACCGGGACCAGAACCGGTACCGCAACCCGAACCGGTACCGGGACCAGAACGGTACCGGGACCCGAACCGGTACCGGCACCCGAACCGGTACCGCAACCCGAACTGGTACCGGGACCAGAACCGGTACCAGGACCCGAACCGGGACCAGACCCCGAACCGATACCGGTACCGGGACCCGAACCGGTACCGGGACCCGAACCGGTACCGCAACCCGAACCGGGACCGGGACCCGAACCGGTACCGGCACCCGAACCGGGACCGGGACCCGAACCGGTACCGCAACCCGAACCGGTACCGGGACCAGAACCGGTACCAGGACCCGAACCGGTACCAGGACCAGACCCCGAACCGATACCGGTACCGGGACCCGAATCGGTACCGGGACCAGAACCGGAACCCGAACCAGAGCCCATTGTCACAGGAAGTCCTGTCCCATTCCTATCACAGCACCTGGAGCCTTTCAGGCTCTCACACTCTGTCACTTACAGCTGACCTTCAAGTCAGTCAGGATTCAGGGCCTGAGAGGCAGAGGGGAATTGGGCCCTTGTGTCCCCGGCCTGGTCCATCATGTTAATGGCTGAGTTCCAGTCCGATCTCTTACAGACTGTATAGGACTTAGGCTCCTTCACGCCAAGTGTGCCAGTGTCCCATTGTCACATCATCAAGTCGGCTTATGTCCTGATATTGGTCCTGTCCCATTCCTATCGCAGCATCCGGACCCATTAAGACTCTCACACTCACTCACAGCTGATGTTGTTCAAGTCAGTCAGGCTTCAGGGCCTGAGAGGCGGAAGGGAATTGGGCCCTTGTGGCCCCGGCCTACTCCATCATGTTAATGACTGAGTTCCAGTCCGGTCTCTTACAGGCCACACACTGTACTGAGGCTCCTTGACATGAAGTGTGTCAGTGTCTCATTGTCACATCATCAAGTCAGTTTCTGTCCTGATCTTGGTCCTGTCCCATTCCTATCACAGCATCTGGATCTTTCCAGGTTCTCACACTCACTCACTTACAGCTGACGTTGTTCAAGCCAGTCAGGCTTCAGGGCCTGAGAAGCGGAAGGGAATTGGGCCCTTGTTACCCCGGCCTGGTCTGTCATGTTAATGGCTGAGTTCCAGTTTGATCTCTTACAGACCATAGACTGTATATGACACAGGCTCCTTCAAGTGAAGTGTGTGAGTGCCCCATTGCCACATCATCAAT
The DNA here is from genome assembly GCA_019059645.1 of Caranx melampygus. NCBI lineage: Eukaryota > Metazoa > Chordata > Actinopteri > Carangiformes > Carangidae > Caranx > Caranx melampygus. Next base: position 96,459 of record JAFELL010002764.1, on the reverse strand, counting down.
CCAGTATATGTCCTGATCTTGGTCCTGTCCCATTCCTATCACAGCATCTGGACCTTTTCAGGCTCTCACACTCTGTCACTTAAAGCTGATGTTGTTCAAGTCAGTCAGGCTTTAGGGCCTGGGAGGCAGAAGGGAATTGGGCCCTTGCGTCCCCGGCCTGGTCCCTCATTTTCCTGTGTCCCTGGTCTGCTCTGTCATGTTAATGGCTGACTTCCAGCCTGGTCTCTTACAGACCATACACTGTGTATGATTTAGGCTGGTTCATGCGAAGCGTCTAAGTGTCCCATGATCACATCATCAAGTGAGTTTATGCCCCCTCACTTTCAGTCAGCACGGACACTGACTTTACTTCAGAAAATTACCCACAGTTCATAGCAATATGAAGTCAAATACAGATGTAGTGAGAAGCGTCGGAACAGAACTGCCCCCAGTCCCGGTTCTGGTCCTGCTGCCGATCCTGGTTTTGGTCCCAGTACAGATCCCGGTTCGGGTGCCGGTACCGCTTCCGGTCCCGGTTCGGATTCCGGTTCTGGTCCCGGTACCGGTCCCGGTTCTAGTTCCGGTACCGGTCCCGGTTCGGATTCCGGTTCTGGTCCCGGTACCGGTTCGGGTCCCAGTTCCGGTTCGGGTCACGGTTCCGGTTTTGGTACCGGAACCCGAACCGGGACCGGGACCCGAACCGGTACCGGAACCCGAACCGGTACCGGGACCAGAACCGGTACCGGCACCCGAACCGGGACCCGAACCCGAACCGGTACCGCAACCCGAACCAGTACCGGGACCAGAACCGGTACCGGGACCCGAACCGGTACCGCAACCCGAACCGGGACCCGAACCGGTACCGGCACCCGAACCGGGACCGGGACCCGAACCGGTACCGCAACCCGAACCGGTATCGGGACCAGAACCGGTACCAGGACCCGAACCGGTACCGGGACCAGACCCCGAACCGATACCGGTACCGGGACCCGAACCGGTACCGGGACCAGAACCGGAACCCGAACCGGAGCCCATTGTCACAGGAAGTCCTGTCCCATTCCTATCACAGCACCTGGAGCCTTTCAGGCTCTCACACTCTGTCACTTACAGCTGACCTTCAAGTCAGTCAGGATTCAGGGCCTGAGACGCAGAGGGGAATTGGGCCCTTGTGTCCCCGGCCTGGTCCCTCACTTTGCTGTGTCCCCGGCCTGGTCCATCATTTTAATGGCTGAGTTCCAGTCCGATCTCTTACAGACTGTATATGACTTAGGCTCCTTCACGTCAAGTGTGCCAGTGTCGCATTGTCACATCATCAAGTCGGCTTATGTCCTGATCTTGATCCTGTCCCATTCCTATCGCAGCATCCGGACCCATTAAGACTCTCACACTCACTCACAGCTGATGTTGTTCAAGTCAGTCAGGCTTCAGGGCCTGAGAGGCGGAAGGGAATTGGGCCCTTGTGGCCCCGGCCTAGTCCATCATGTTAATGGCTGAGTTCCAGTCCGGTCTCTTACAGACCATAGACTGTATATGACTGAAGCTCCTTCAAGTCAAGTGTGCCGGTGTGCCATTGCCACATCTTCAAGTCGGTTTCTGTCCTGATCTTGGTCCTGTCCCATTCCTATCACAGCATCTGGACCTTTTCAGGCTCTCACACTCTGTCACTTAAAGCTGATGCTGTTCAAGCCAGTCAGGCTTTAGGGCCTGGGAGGCAGAAGGGAATTGGGCCCTTGCGTCCCCGGCCTGGTCCCTCATTTTCCTGTGTCCCTGGTCTGCTCTGTCATGTTAATGGCTGACTTCCAGCCTGGTCTCTTACAGACCACACACTGTGTATGATTTAGGCTGGTTCATGCGAAGCGTCTAAGTGTCCCATGATCACATCATCAAGTGAGTTTATGCCCCCTCACTTTCAGTCAGCACGGACACTGACTTTACTTCAGAAAATTACCCACAGTTCATAGCAATATGAAGTCAAATACAGATGTAGTGAGAAGCGTCAGAGCAGAACCGCCTCCAGTCGCGGTTCTGGTCCTGCTGCCGATCCCGGTTTTGGTCCCAGTAGAGATCCCGGTTCGGGTGCCGGTACCGCTTCCGGTCCCGGTACCGGTCCCGGTTCTGGTTCCGGTACCGGTCCCGGTTCGGATTCCGGTTCTGGTCCCGGTACCGGTTCGGGGCCCAGTTCCGGTTCGGGTCACGGTTCCGGTTTTGGTACCGGAACCCGAACCGGTACCGGCACCCGAACCGGGACCCGAACCCGAACCGGTACCGGAACCCGAACCGGTACCGGGACCAGGACCCGAACCGGTACCGGGACCAGACCCCGAACCGATACCGGTACCGGCACCCGAACCGGGACCGGGACCCGAACCGGTACCGGCACCCGAACCGGGACCGGGACCCGAACTGGTACCGGAACCCGAACCGGTACCGGGACCAGAACCGGGACCAGAACCGGGACCGGGACCAGAACCGGTACCGAGACCAGAACCGGAACCCGAACCGGAGCCCATTGTCACAGGAAGTCCTGTCCCATTCCTATCACAGCACCTGGAGCCTTTCAGGCTCTCACACTCTTGTCACTTACAGCTGACCTTCAAGTTAGTCAGGATTCAGGACCTGAGAGGCAGAAGGGAATTGGGCCCCTGTTTCTCCAGCCTGGTCTGTCATGAATGTCACTGTAAATTCAATTATTCACAGAAATATATGCGTTACAGTGTACATCTAACATCCTGACTGTGAATAAAGTTAGATTTGTATTATTATTATCTCATTTTTATTGGTTTCATATCAGTTGAAATATCATTGAAAGTGTGATTTGTAGTTCGCTTGAAATTTCAACGTTGTTTCAATATTTGTGTTAATGGAAATCCCATTGATCCTCAGACATTGTTTCAATAGTAATTGAGGGTAAATCTGATCGTTGATTCAATGATTTGAAGTTGACCAAAAAAAAAAAAAAAAAACAATACGTTGATTCAATACTGTTTCGATCACTCTTTGCTATGTGAGTCCCAGCGTCATGGCGTCGGTCAGAACTACAACTCCCAGAACCCTCTAGGCCCGCCCGCGCAGTCTCAGCAGCAGGGCGAAGATGGCGTCTGTGAAGGCGCCGTCGTGTTTGTTGTTGTCAGTGTTAGTGGTGAGCTGCTTGTGTTGTGTCGTGTCCTCTCTCTATTTTCACATCACACACTCAGAGGTGAAATGTTTCACGGTGGAAATCCCGGAAGCGACGCTGGTGCTCGGTGAGTTTGTGACACGTAACGACGTAAAGTAACGGACACACACAACTTCCGCTCCGTGCAGCATTTCCCTCTTAGTCCTGATTTACTTCCCTGGAAGGAAACGAAACACTTTCATGTTCTTATAATGCTCTCAATCAAGTGGAGCCGTGAAACTACAGTTCAGTTCAACAAGCATTCCTCTAGAATTTAACAATAACCCAGTTTTTTGTTACGGACTAATTTACGCTTTTATAAAACTGTGTATGAAGAGATGTCATCTGTGATCTGATGGAGTTTACTTCATCTTACTATTGGATTATTTGCAACTGAATTCATTTATTCTGTTTGGTTAGTCATCATGTCACAACCCAGGCTGTGATGAGGATTATCTGCTCATTTAGTGCAGAAGGAGAAGTGAATCATCACATGTTAACGCAGGTTAAAATCTGCCTGGTAACTAATGCAGGGTGTTCGTTTATCTTTCTGAGCCTAACAGGTGAAACTGATCCAGCTACATTTATATATGTTTGTGTTGCTTTTTGTTCCGAAGCACCTCCTTTATTTCCGTTTGGTTGTGTTATATCTTTATTAACTGTCCCTCCTTCTTGTCCTTTGCACTGGTGTCTTTAGGTGTAATAACTACTCAGCAACAAAACATTGATCCTGATTCTGATCCAGTCATTGGTTCAGCTTAGTTATTTGTCCAAGTGTCAAACTGATCAGATCGATTTCTAGTTAACCTAAATGGCCATTATGCACCAGATAGATAGACAGATAGATGTAAACTGGTTTGTTTGTGTCTCTGCAGGAAACTTTGGGACTCGTCTCTACGATGCTCAGGAGAACAAACACCTGTCGGCCCCTCATTACCTCAGTGTGCTGCTGGAGGTCAAAGGGCCTGATGACGAGGTTTGACTCCTCCTCCTCAGTCGGTCTATTGAGGCTGATCCCACATCAGTGTGTGTGTGTTAATCTGTTTGTGTCTGTCCGTGTGTTTTGCAGCTGGTTTTGTCTCAGGCTTCGAGCTCAGAGGGAAAATTCACATTCACATCACATGAAGCAGGCGTTCATCAGATCTGCCTGCAGTCGTCTCCCATGACCTCTGAACCACCTTCATCTGCTGGAGGCACGCTGGTGAGAAGGTCCTCATCAGAACCAGCATCAAAACATTGAGCACAAGAAAGTAGATTCACACGAGGTTCATTTCTCCTCACACACGTCAACATCTGATGTTTTCTTCTGAACCTCCGCCTCCTCCATCTTCAGGGAGGGAGTCCTGACGTTGGAGTAAAAGATCCTGATAATCCATCAATGTGCTGATATTCCTCAGCTTGAACACGTGAACACACGTTTTTTACAGTGATCCTCAAACATGTTTCTGTGTTTCAGGTTCAACATTGTACTGTTTAACCATTAAACTGACCTCAGTGCAGCTCTGCAGGAAACTCTGTGGACAAATGGATAAAAACAAGCAGATCCAGATGAATGTGAACACATGAATGATGTTTAGGGGTTGGTGTGAGAGGAACGACCTGAACTTATCATTTGAAGACACAGTGTCTGTGTTTCTGTGAGACATGGTCGATCTTGTTTTTGTCTCTTGTTCTTTTATGTTGTTGTTTACGTCGTGTTGCCGGGGTGACAGCCCAGAGAATTGTTGCACATTAAAAACACCTCCGTGTCGTCCTGCAGGTGGTCCACCTGGATGTGACGATGGGCGAACGAGCCAACAACTACACCCAGATCGCCGCCACAAAAAAACTGACGGAGCTGCAGCTGAGGGTGCAACAGCTGACGGAGATGGTCCGACAGATCCAGAGGGAGCTGAACTACCATAAGGTCAGTCTGTCTCTGTCAGTGGTCACATTATTAGGTACAATGTGCTAGTACAGGTTGGACCCATTGCTCTGTGGTCACAGAGGGAGGAACGTGGTCAGTGACATCACTGAGGTCGGGCGCAGCATCTAACTGATGCTCAGTTTGTTCACCTGAACTCCTCGTGTCGTTCTGTACTCCTCAGGTCAGACTGGAGCGTTTCAGTGCTGTCAGCCACAGCACCAACATGTGGATCTTCTGGTGGCCCGTTGTCCGCTCGCTCTACGTGGTGGCCATCATCACCTGGCACACTAAGTCCTGGTAACACACACAGTCCTGATAGAACAACTCGTAGTGATGCAGTTGACTCCAGGGGCAGAGTATGGAAGAGATTAGGTACCGTGATGAGTTCAGGTGTCACTACAGCCTGGACCTGTTCACTGTGCAGCAGCAGCAGCAGCAGCAGCAGCAACAGGTCTTTGTTGTGTTGTCGAGGAAACTAAACTCTGTGTTATTTAAGATCTCTGCATCATCTCTCTCTGACTCTGTGTGTGAATATAAATGATTCAGACTCGGTCCTGATGAACTAGATTTTATTTACAAAATGTCTCGATGTCAGTTTGTATAAAACAACAGTTCGTGTCAAAACAGATTTAGACGTTGTTCAATATTTACAAGCTTTTTAAATGTTCCTGGTGCTCTGTGTTGCAGGTGACCTCTCAGTGTTTCCTCTTCAGTAAACTTTGGACCTGCAGAGAAAAAAACAAAAAAAACTATAATCAGAGAAAGAACTTGAATAATTCCAGACGCAGAAGAATCATTACAGATGTGAAGTGAAACTGGAGATTCCCTCCAACATCGGATGATGACGACTGAACCCGAAGGATGTGCTCACCTGGAGAAGGCGGACACGGAGAGGAGGCCGAGCAGGAGCTCCAGGCCGTAGAAGCAGAGCAGGACGCCGCTGAGGATGAACTCCAGCCGCAGGACGAAGGTCTGCAGCAGCAGGTAGTAAACGGCCAGTGCCGCGCACGGGAACAGGATGAAGATGGACACGCACGAGGCCAGAGAGCGCTCGCACAGGTTCCCCTTCCAGCCTGGAGCGACACACCGCACACTGTCACACAGCTTTTCACTGCCACCATGTTCACCAGGGCTGAAGCTTCCACACACAGACTCAGTCACAGCTTCATCAGAAGCTTTGCAGCGCACTGGTTAGGATTTTCATCCCAGCTGTGAAGCCTCACCCTGCGCTGCAGCGTAGACGTCATGAACAACACAAACACCCAACATCTAGAGTCACAACTTGTGCACAAGTCAAATTCATTTGAGAGCCTCTAGTTAATTAATCAATTAAACAGTGACTAGTTACCACAAATGACCAACGGCATCAACATCAGCACCTGTCGGCCTCTGCACAGGGTCTTAAGGTTGTTAAAACTGTAGACAGAAGATTCTGGAGCTTCTGACTGAACAAGAACCAACACGTTGCACTTGGACCAGCTGCAGGTTTTTTAGCCTTGGGCCTGTTTGTGGAAATAAGCATTTCCTGCTGCTGCTGCTGCTGTGAGAAAAAACTTACTCTCAGGTCCTGGACATTTGGAAAGAACCAGCAGCTGGTGTCCACTGGGTGGCACCAAAGAGCCTGAACAACCAAACAGGACCTGTGACCTCTGAGTCTTAAAAATCAAACCGATCAAAGAGATTTTCAAATTTAAGATTTGCATGTTCATCCACGTCTGAATCCTTTCAGCTGCTGACGACACAGGTCGGAGGTGAGTGTGTGTGTGACTGTTTTCTACCTGTCAGCACGTCGCTCAGTGTCCCACTCACCATAAAATATCCTGAGGGTCTCCAGACCGAGGAAGATCACCAGCAGCGCCACATCCAGGACCAGGTTATCTGACGGGTACGGGAGTGAAACTCCTGCTCAGCCACACAAACACAAAGTCAAACAACAACATGTGGCTGGTGACACATCCAGAGGTTCACTGTGAGCTCTATCAAAATGAAAGAACAGATTTCATTTCACTCTGACTTTAATTCGAAGTGATCCGTCACGTCTTGTGTTCGACCTGCCACCAAAGTTTAATTTTGAAGGAATAAAACTTCCCATCAGTTATTTTGATGCAGTAAACAGCCCTGTTCTGTAAACTCTGCCTCCGCTCTGCCTCAGACTTGTATTAACGTGCTCTTTGCATGTGGTATGCACTTTGTTTTCATGCACCTTCTTCTTGATTTTCTAAATGAGTGAATAAAAAAACTAAAAGTGTCCTAATGCTGAAAACTGTGTGTTACAGGCCTCAGTGCTGACGACTGAGACCAGTTCCTCCAGAACAAGGCTCAAGAGAAACTGACTCACTGCATTCACAGGCAGATCTGACAGCAACCAGGTCTCAGGTGTCACTATGTCATCATGAACCAATGTTTAGCACTGCGGCTCACACACCTTTGTAGATGAACATGAGGATCTCTGCCAGGTAGTAGGCTGCGAAGTACCAGCTGTTCAGGTAGAGGAGGACCTGCAGAGGAGTGGAGGAGAGCTGAGGAGGACAGGGTCAAGGAAACAGAGAAACAGAGGGAGAAGGACACAGAAATGAGGCGAGCCGCAGCTCTGCACCGGCTGCACAGGGAGGATACGATAGGCTGGCTTCCTGCAGAGACAAGAGGACAGCAGCTGTTAGAGACAGAGGACAACAAGCGCTGCTCTGTTATCAGCAGTGAGACAACTGAGCTGGTTTCATGCTTAATACCAGGCTTCTCACTGTCTTCTTTTGTCAAGTCTTCCTCAGCCAAAGAAGACTTGACGTGATGAAGAGTCGCCTGTGGACTGACTGACTGACTGTCTTTCATGTTCGGTACATGTGGTTGGAGTAGCAGCAGCAGTAGCATCGTTAGCAACCGGATGAGTAAGAGCCGGGGTCATGTGTCAAGTATCAGCACAAGTAACGTTGTATTGATCATTTATTTATGAACAGCTGTCGATCAGAGATTTGATTCCTAGCTAACGGCTAATGTAAAAGAAGAGCGCTGCGCTGTTCGGATAAACTGATCATTTTTAAATGTTAACGACGCTAATGTGCGACTTACGTTAACGATAACATGGCGTATCGTCTGGTTAATTCGTCTTTTTTACTTAACAGTTTGTTTAGAATTTAAAACGTTACTCACCAGGCGCCATGTTTGATTGCCATGGAAACCGCTTACAGGAAGTTCTTCTTCTTCGCTGTTGGAAAAACCGCACTCGCTTCTTGCCTATTCGCTGTTGCTGCGGTAACGCGCGCTACAACTGCAATTCCCAGCATCCTCCCGCGCCGCGCTGATTGGTCGCACTCTCACCATGGTTTACGTGGCATTGCTGTGTGTGCGCGTGCCCAGTCGGGTTTCCTCCCGGTGTGAAGATGGTGACTGTCAGAATGCTGCCGTGCGTGTTGTCGGTTTTACTCCTCAACCTTTTCTGCAGCTTCGTCTCCTCGCTGTACTTTCACATCGGAGAGACGGAGAAGAAATGTTTTATAGAGGAAATCCCGGATGAGACGATGATTATCGGTGAGTGTCTCCTGCGAGAGGAAGGGTTCCGGCTAATGCTAGCTGCTAGCTCACTAACTTTAGCTAATCGGCTAACTGAGCTAAAGTCAGTTTGTGTCCTCAGAAAGTGACATTTCCTGTTTTTTTTTTTATTTAACTTAACAGCTCAATAAACACACAAACCCGAGCTGGTTCAACACATGTCACTGGTGTTTGACGTGTTGATGAATGCAGCAGCAGCAGCCCCGTTAACGTAGTTTTCACTAAAACACGGTTTATTCACCTCTGACGCAAACCACGTACACTTCCACAGGTACTGTTGTTCACTACAGTGTCGTGCTCCACCTCAGTGTCAGCTCTTACTTCTACAACTCAGCCTAATCGATCAGGTCAGCCTGAGTTGGCAGGTGTTTGATGATCGGCTGATCGCTGTCAGTCCGTTATAAAAGTCTTCCGGTGCAGATGAACTGTAGGTTTTGGCTTTTGGGATCATTATTTAGAAAAATGTACATTTCAAACACACATGAACCACAGCCGTGTTGTTGTCACGGCTTAATTCAGATGCAGATGTTAATCTACAGTCAGTCAGGTACTTCGCTGTTTCAGATGAATGTGTAAAGTGTATCACATTTATTCCCAGTGAAACACTGTTGACTTAATAACCTGCAGCACCTTGTCAGGTCCAGCCTGTGAATACAGACAACAGCTGCTCCTTTACTGCCGGTGTTCAGTGTTAATGAACGAGACTGTCCTCATTTTATCAGCTCACCTGTTTGTGCAAACACTGACCCACCTGTGTGAGTCAGAGGAAACCTGGTTTCACTCAGCACAGACAGGAAGTGACTCTAACAGCTGTTTGAAATCCAGATGTTCAGAGTGGTATTGATGAAGATCAGAGCTGTTCTCCTGTGATTCATCAGCAGATGGTATTTACTCAGAAATGAACAGGTGTATGTGACGCCTCACTGTACCTGTCTCTGCAGGTAACTACCGCACTCAGCTGTACGATAAGCAGAGGGAGGAGTACCTGCCGGCCACCCAGGGTCTGGGTATGTTTGTGGAAGTCAAAGATCCTGACGACAAGGTGAGCTGCAGGACTGAAGGGGGGGGTGTCACCTGGGTCACTCGAGCATGGTTCACCTGGTCTGTGTGTCTCCTGCAGGTGATTCTGTCTCGTCAGTACGGCTCAGAGGGAAGGTTCACCTTCACGTCGCACACGCCTGGAGAACATCAGATCTGCCTGCACTCCAACTCCTCCAAGTTCTCCCTGTTCGCTGGAGGCATGCTGGTGAGCGGACACGAAATGTTTGAATCATGTGCATGTTTGTGAGCGTACGTCCTGATGCCTCGCTGCTGACTGATGGTGTCGCGTTGCAGAGGGTTCACCTGGACATCCAGGTCGGCGAACACGCCAACAACTACGCCGAGATCGCCGCCAAAGACAAACTGACGGAGCTGCAGCTGAGGGTCCGGCAGCTGGTGGAGCAGGTGGACCAGATCCAGAAGGAGCAGAACTACCAGCGGGTCAGTCGCTGCTTCTGTAGAGGCGTAGAACAGAGCCAGCACACGTCCTCCAGTGTTTGTCAGTGATATGAATGTGTTTGTCTTCTCTCAGTACCGTGAGGAGCGTTTCCGTCAGACCAGTGAAAGCACCAACCAGCGGGTCCTGTGGTGGTCCATCGTCCAGACCCTCATCCTGGTGGCCATCGGCATCTGGCAGATGAGACACCTCAAGAGCTTCTTTGAGGCCAAGAAGCTGGTGTAACCGTCCTCCTGGAGGAGAGTCTGAGTGTGTGTGTGTGTGTGTGTGTGTGTGTGTGTGTGTGTGTGTGTGTGTGTGTGTGTGGTCTCTACTGATTGATGCAGTACTGAGCGGCGGCCGTCGCTGCTGCCGAGGAGACGAGAGGCAGAGAAATCCAGCTGCACCATTCGGCTCGAAAACAACATCCTCATTCTTCTTCTTCTTCTTCTTTGTTAATGTCGTCCTTGTTTTCCCTCCTGGTAACGAGCCCCTCCCTCACATCTGCAGTAAACTATCAGGGGAAACGTGAATCTATTTATTACACAAGTCTAATGAGTTTGTGACCTGGACGTCTTTTGGTCTCGTGTTGTCGTTGACGCCACTAAAACCTGGTCCAGCGTCACCAGTCGTCTGAGTGGCTCATGTTTATTTACTGATTTGCCCCTTTTTCCTTCCCTGTCGCTCGCTGTTCGAGTACCTGACCTGTTACTGGCCACTAGAGATGTTGTTCAGAGTCGAACATGAGGAAATAAAAGTCGGGTTTTCACAAACTGTCGGTTTGAAGCTGTTTGTTTTGCTCCTCGTCCTCGAGTCGCAGCAGAGCTGACGACGAGTTACCGATTCATCTGTGATTTATTGCCTCCAGCGGCAAAACTGAACTAAACTCATTTATCGTTACTCGTTAAATCTCCTTTTCACGTTTCAGTGAGGTGTTTGTAGTGAAAGCAGCTTCAGAGCAGGTGGCTGCCACATGTGTGGTGGTTACAGTGAAGAGGATCTTGTTTCTCAGTTGAGTCACTTTTTTTCCAAATAGCACAACCAGTAATCGATCAGAGACACTGACGGCCGCTTTCAAATGTTCCTCTGCTGTCGCTTCGGTGTGCCCCCCCCCCTCCCTCCCCTGATGACCTGCCCCAGCGCTCACTGAGTACCTGATGTCGATCAGGTCGGACTCTGGGCTTCTAAAGTCACGTCAGGTTTGTCAGCGTCGACTTGTTTTATCACATCGCCAGGATTTTGTCTTTGGAATCGTGTTACCGGTTTAAACTGGACTAGAATCAGAGGCTCGCGTTAAAAACAGACTTTTATTCTTACGTTATTAAGAGAATGAAGCCGAGCTGAAGCTCCCGGAGAAGATGTCGGGGTGTGTGAGCAGCAGCATTCACATCCAGGTGACCGCGCTGCTCTCGGCTCTTTGTCAGGTTCCTGCTTTATTTTCTAAAACCGACCAAATGAGACAGTTTTGGTTTCATGTCGCTTTGTGTTGCGTTTGAGTGAAGCTGGATTTTTACTGTGCCCACACTGAATGTGTTTTGTGTTGACCTGACTCTGGCTTTGTTTTGGAGGTGGAGGTCAGAGGTCAGAGTTTTCCAGTTGGAGCTTTTTTCTGTGTTGACTTAAAAACCATGGTAAACATCCTGAGAGCGGCTCCAGACGTGGCCTCAGCTCTGCGGCTCCTGCGGCTCCTCTGATTGGTCGGACAGTCTTTACCTTGAGAGTTCACCTGCTTCAGGTTTAGAAAAACAGAAACACAAATCACCAACGGTCGTATGAAGCTGACGTCAACGTCCTCGTCTCAGAGCGTGAGGAGGAAAAACACTGAACGTCAGTCGGACAGTTTCTTCTTCTTCTTCTCACTTTCCTCCATCTTCAGTTTTTAAGATTTTATTTCTTGTTTTGTTTTTGCCTTTTTATGTTTCGGTGGTTTGTGTCGCTGTAGGAGTCAGATGTCTATTTTTCTGGGGTTAGATTTTGAATCGTTGCTATACAGCAGGTTTTAGTCTGGAGAGGGTGATTGTTTTATCTCTGGAGAGATTCTGTCCGTGTGAAATCTGTCTAATTGCACTCGAAATAAAGTTTTGTCACATTTGGTTTAATCAATGTATTTTCTTTTGTTCTTGCAACATGGTTCACTAATGGTGTAAATGCTTCATAGTGTCCTGTGTTGTCATATTAAGGCCTGTAGGTGCCGCTGTAGGGCAGTCATTTACACACACACACACACACACACACACACAGTTTAGTGTCAAACTCAGACCTTTGCTGCTGATCTCAGTTCAGTGGAGAAAACCATGACACTTCAACATGATGTCATAGTGATGATGTCAGATATGCAAATCAGAATGATTATTACATTTTAGGTCACGTGATGACTCGTCACTTCATTCACCAGACCACATTAACATGGAGGAACAGCAGGTAGAAACTCATTAACATTCACTGTGTGTGTTTTGTATTTCATGTCTGTTGATGTTCACTGTGTTCAATGCAATACAGGACTCTCCCAGCATCACCTGAACGCACCTTGGCTGTTCCTAATGGGATCTTTTTGGAAGTGTCCACAGATGATGATGCCTTCAGGGCCGAGATGAGAAAATGGTTTAGTCCCGAGTCTGCCTGCAGCAGCGGGAGGAGAGGAAGAGGAGGGAGGAGGAAGAAGAGGAGGGAGGGAGGAGGGGTCCAGATGATGCTGACAGTGATGGGGGGGGGAGGAGGAGGATCCTGTCCGCCAGCAGCAGCAGCAGCAGCAGCACCGAGCCGCTCTCCATCCCATGTGTGTGGAAGAAGAAATCCTGATGATGGGCTCGGGTCCAAACATGTGCTGCTGAGAGGAGAAGAAGAAGAAGAAGAAGAAGAAGTGTCGCTTTCTTTTCTGTCTGAATCGCAGTTTGTGTCTGAAGAGCAGGAGACGGTGAAGATGCTTCCCTGCTCAGCATCGGCGCAGATGGAGGGAGGCGAGCAGGAGCGGGACGCGCGCATGCAAACGGAGGTAAGAGCCGACAAACGGCAGGAAACGGCTCCGGTGTTTCACCGGGGTTTGTTCGGTGTGTAGCTGAACCACCGCAGCCGGAGAGGAGATGGTGCGTTCACGCGTTTTCACCATCTCCCGGTGCAGACGGCACATTGTGCAGCGGCTCGTGGAGCGGATTCGCCGGCCGGCTTCTCCTCCTGGAGGTTATTGTAGCCATGAAAGCGGCGCGCGGACCCCTCCCTAAACCCCCGGCTGCCCCCGACGTCTCACCGGAGAAGAAGGAGAAGGTGAAATTCACACCTGAGCTGCGGGTTCTGTCGGGTTCACGCGGAAGTTGCGGGGTTTTTCTTGAAGCTCTTTGTTGAGACAGAGACGCGGGCAGGTTTATTCTGATGTCTCGTGTCTGACAGTAAACGCCTCATCTCAGGTTTGAGCTGATGTGCAGCGGAAATAGTTTTATTCTTAAATATACAATCGATTTTATTCTGAAAATCAAACCCGTGCTCCACCCTCAGCTCTGTAAGGTCCTGCAGAATTTTACCTTGAACGCCCCATTGCAAAGAGGGGGCTATGGTGGGGTGGGGTGAAACCTGCAGACCCCCTCCAGTGGCAATGCTAGTAATAGGCTAGTGCCTTGCTTTATTGGGAGGGAACTGAATGCACCATCCAGTTCGTGTTCAGTGGCTCCACCCTTTGACCCCCAAGGACACACATCAGACCCCTGCACCTGCAGTGAGGAGCCTTTAGTGCCCTGCTTCATTCATATCCATTGAGTTAAACAGGGAATTGAACCCCCAACCTGCACAGAGTTGTACTGCCTTGCTTCCCTCATTGATTTACAAAGAGGGAATGGAACTTGCAACCCTGCCTTAATTTACCTACTGGGTTAAAAAAAAAAAAGAAAAACGAGAGAGACATTTAATGCATGCATTGATCTAGACACTTAGCAGGAATTGAACCCCCAACCTCAGAGGAGTGTTAGTGCCTTGCTCCGCCCCATTGACCTACATTTCCAGAAATTCACTCTACACATTGCAGTGCATTGGGAATTTAATCTTTAACCTCGTGATGCCTTGCTCATGGTCAGTACGGGACTGAACCTTTGTCCTCCACAGGGCTTGTTAGTGCCTTGCTCACCTGCTCTGGGAGGAACAGAACCAACAACTCTGCCTTTCTTTACCTGCTGAGTCACAGTGATGATGTTAGTCTCATACGGAGGCTGCTGAGTCACCAATAATCGCACCCACAACCCTACCAGTGTGCTAGTGCCTTGCTCTTTTGACCTTTGACCTATTAATGTGTTGCTCTAATATCACATGTAACGAGCTTTCCACCACATTTCCTGGTTTTCACTGATTGCCTGGGCTCAGCTGTGGCATCACGTGATGATCATCATGTGACCACCACCACAACCTCTTACCACGTGATGGAACACCTGAGCTCCATTCACAAAGTGAAGGCCATGAAGCTCAGAAGTGGACCTTTGACCTTTGACTGCTTTGTCACATCCTTTGGTTTTTACATGGGAGGAAATGTAATGGTCGCTTTAAGCTTTAGGAAACTACTTCCTGTTTCCAGGAGCAGTGTATTGATTAATCAATCGTATTTTCAAGAGACAAATCAATAAGTGAAGAAAACACTTCAGGCTCTGCAGACGAACACATGAAAGAAAAGGCAAATCATTTGTTGATGTATTTTCATAACTGTAATTAACAATATTCAATAATCAGTTTTGTTGTTGCACAGCAACGAGGAAAACCAAACGCTACAAAGCTAATCTACTTGCTAAGTGTGTTAGCGCTGAAAAGCCTGTGGCCTGTCTGCGCCGCACGGATCCCACAGCTAAACGGGGAACTGTGTTTTTTTATAAAGGAAATTGTGTGACCGTGTCTTCTCGTACTCGCTGTGCAGCAGCAGCAGACCAGGGGAATTGAACCGCTGACCCCGGCCTGGCTGCGTCGGCGCTGCCTTGCCTCACCGTGTCGTCGGTGAACCCGCTGCCCTCGCCGTGTTCCTCAGGGAAATGTGAGCTGACAGTGTGTGAGGCTGCAGGTAGAGCTGGGAGAAAGTGGGCCAAGTGCTCCCTGCTGCTGGAGGAGACGGAGCTGCAGGCCGAGTCCTGTTCGTCCTGTTTTTTATCTCAGTTTGTCGCAGTTACAACCTCAATGTTCAAGTTTTAACCCTTCACATCCACTTCCTGTCAGGTGGCAGACTGAGGCACGTCCAACGGTACGAGGTCACTGAACATTTGGCTGAGGTTTCCTTTAGCTCTGCTGTGACCTTTTCATCAGTCAGCTTGGTCTCCTTTATTTACCAGTGACTGATGACCACCTGAACCTGGCTTTACGACTGTACAAAGAGCCCCTGAACGCATCATTAACCCTTTGATGCATTGATGCGTCTGCTCAGTGTGTTACGACACATCAGAGCGTCCGTTCGAAGCTGAAGGGCTGAGGTGCTTCATCAGGGAGCCTGGACTCGCAGTCTGCACCAACCACCTGATTACAGCCAGTGAGCTGCAGGCAGTGAGTCAGGCCGGCTCTCCACCCCGGT
Source organism: Caranx melampygus (assembly GCA_019059645.1). NCBI lineage: Eukaryota > Metazoa > Chordata > Actinopteri > Carangiformes > Carangidae > Caranx > Caranx melampygus. The sequence continues at coordinate 80,870 of JAFELL010002764.1, read as the reverse complement.
TCGGTCCTTCAACATTGGTTACTGCAAATAAGACTAATTATAGTACAAGTCAATTTGTCCCAAACCAGAATAAGAAACACGAATCACCTTCGATTCACACTTTTAGCTTCAAACTTGTCGTGTTCTCCTGTTTGACATCACTGCAAAGAGGTCAGATCACAGGTCAGTATTTTGAACGCTGGCCTTCACCTTCTCTGAACGCTGGGCTGCTGTGTTCAGTTTTTTCTGTCCATTGCTCCAAAATAACAAAAATACCTTGGACATATCCATTATGTGTGTGTGTGTGTGTGTGTGTAGGGAGTGAAGGGACGTGCAGTCTGTGCGGAACGCAGACGGACCGCTCTCTTTGTTTACTGTGGCTTTGCTGCACAGGAGGTCACCGACTGATTCACGAGGTCCAATTACCATTTTAAATGAGGTGCATGCAGAGGCCAGCGGCTCTGCAGATACTTACTCTGTTAATGGCCGTGGTAACTCGGGGCGGGGGGGGGGGGGGGGGGGGGGGGGGTGGACATCTCGGCCCTGAAAAAGAGAAGAGGCAGCAACTTGAGGGTCTGGTCAGAAATGAGATGATGTCATTCTTTTGTTAGTTTGGAAGTAGACGGGAGAGAAAAAATGGACGAGTCGGATTCACCAGAGAGAGCTTAAATAACTTATTATCTTCCTTTTCGGAGAGGAAGCACAGTTTAAGGGGGGGGGGGGGGGATTAACACGGAGATTAACGATCCCTCAACAAAACAAAAAGCCATGCTTCTTTTCCACTGAGTGAAAAAGGACCTTCTGTGTTTCCACCTTAAAAACACTGTTCTGCACTAACAGAAGAACATCTGTGTGTTTTGCCTTGTCTTTGTGTCTCTGAATACTACACTACCCACAATCCCAGTGCTGCTCACCGCTGATAGTCATTCATAACGCTCTGTGTTTTCATTCGACTCATCTCCCTCTCATTCATCATGGCAGCGTGGCTGTGAGTCAGTGTTCTGGCGACGGCTCTGCACCTTTTATCGACCTGCTAATGGTCTGTTCCAGGCAGAATAACAACAACACAGTCAGATCCATCAGGATACAGTTACTGTGGAGAAAGTGAGTGTGATGCCAACTTCAGCACAGTCAGTGTGTATTAATGTCTGCTGCGCTGAAGGCGTAGTAAGACACCTGTGACCTTGGAAGACCCTGGAACAGGTGGAGAGAGTGTGCAGTTTAGACACCAACATGAATGAAGGGGAAACTGAAAACTGTAATGCTACTGTAGTAACTGGCCTTGACAAGTGGATCTGAATGCACTTTCCTCTGTCTGTAGTTTGAGACTTTGCTGTGACGTCCCGTCCATATTTTTGATCCCTCCACCCACTGGGAGTCAAAATGAAGTTTCCCCTTGAGTGTCGACGGCTGCTTTGCTCTTGTTCGCCCCGGTGCCGTCTGCAGCTGCCTCCGCTGTCACCCAGCTTTCATTCCCCCAACATCCGAACCGGGCTCCGCCGCAGCTGCTCGTCCTAAATATAGCACGACGGATACTTAGGACAGATCCAGTGGGTGTGAAAATGAGTAGTTATGGCCTTCTTGCTTTTTTTTTTTGTAGGGCAGCCGTCAAGTCAGCAGAAGCAGAGAGAGTCAGGGTGTTATCGGAAGTGAAGGGCTGTCGCTGTTATTAGGGAGACGGCGGAGAAGGGCAGTGCAGTCGTCAGCAGGGAGGGCGATCAGGCTAAATGAATGCTTGTAATGGAGAAGATGCTGAGCAGGAAATCCACTTGTACTACTGTATATTCTCTCCTGAGACACCAGACACCAGCGTCGGCTGCTAGAATACACACACTGCAGATGTGTGTGTAAGCACACATGGTTAATACCAATGTAAGACCTTCACTGTTTGTGTTTGTAGCTGATATGAAGGACAGAAAAGACAAACTCTGTGTGGTTCCATAACTTTAACTTGTCTCACGTTGAGTGGCGTGACAGTCACCAGATCGTTCTGTATGAATTATTCACTCATGACACTGAGTCAATAATTCATCATGGTGCCCAGCATCCACAAGGTTAAGTGCAGGTGTTTGATGTGAGGGCAAGGTCGTGGGTTGACCCCTGGGACCTGGATGTCACCTGGTGGAACAACTAGAGGTGAAGTGATACCAAGTACATGACATCCAGAAGCACTGCAGGTCACTCAGTTTGACGACCTGTGCACTGAACCAAACTCCTGGTCACAGCCTGGTGCCTGTGGCTGCGCCGTGTCTCATGAGGCCAGTGCTGATCAGAAATAAATGGGTTATATAAATGTTATTAAACCACAGGTGCATGTGTTTGGAGGTTTGGTCCAATCACGTGTTGAGCAGACTGACATCATTACGTGTTGTTACACCAGGCGGGACGTCGGTGCAGCTCCTTGTGTTTCCAGCTAACAACGGCAGTATTTGCGATAAGCGGTAAATGTGCCCCCCCCCCCCCCGCATCAAGTGGTACAACCCGCCTTCATTGTGCGTCATCAGCCGGGTCCGGCGGTCGCTCCGCCGTTGTCAGGGTGCCGCAAAGCGCGGCTAGCAGCCGTGACAGTGCGAACCACGTGCTACACAAACCCGGGTTTAATAAGCTCTTAGTTTCTTTGGTTGGGTTATGGTGATAAACTCAAAGCTGTGTCGCGATGGTTACACGTCATGAGTAACAGCCAATCAGCGCTGCTCGGCTCACAGAGTCAGAGTACAGCAGCTGCGGTTAGCTAGCGGACAGGTGTGTGTTGAAGGTAGGAGAGCAGACAGGTGTCAGGTGTCGGTGTTAACAGCACACTCCCCCCACACTGAGCCGACAACAACTGCACACCGTCACACAGACGTGTATCTGTCCCTTCAACACGCACCGGGCAGGAGAGAGCAGCTAGTGCTAACTGCTAATCTGCTCCCAGGAGCTAATGAAGCTAATCAGCTAACTGCTAATCTGCAGTCAGGAGCTAACGAAGCTAATGAAGCTAAACAATGGCTGCATCTGAGAAATGTGCAAAAACGAGTCAGAGTCAATAAAAACACCTGAGTTTCTGTCGTAATGAAGTGAGTGTAACTTCTGTTATGACGTTTAAAGGGTCAGAGGTCACATCAGGTCCTGCTGCTCCTAACACAACACAGTTCAGAGGCACTGAGTAAAGTTATTGATTTCCTGTGACTGAGTGATCCAGCAGCATGAGTTATTGATCCGTGGGAGCTCATTATTAATGAGGGTTATTTTTAATCATACATTTACCAGCTGCTCTGATGCTGCGCAGCGTGTGGTAGGTCGCAACGTACCTGCCAGGTATTTATCAGCACTGCCTCTTTGTACTTTGTCTGACCTTTCACCTTTCAGATTTAGATGAAACTAGAGCTCTGTGACTGCCAGTGTGTGTGTGTGTGTGTGTGTGTGTGTGTGTGTGTGTGTGTGTGTGTAACAGCACTCTGCTGGTGTCACTGACCCGTGTGTCCAGTCTGTAGTGGAGCGTCATCTAATGGGTTCACTCTGTTTCTGCAGTGCAACAGACTGACGGAGGAGAGAGACGAGGCCGAGAGACAACTCAAGCACATCAAGAGAGGTGAGTCCTGCCCCCCCCCCCACACACACACACACCTCACCCTCCTCCCCCCTCAGTCTCCTTCATTATCACCCACACCACACCATTCAAACTTACACATGAGTGTGACTCGAGCGATGAACTAAAGCACCAGCGATGACTGAAGGTTAGTCAAAGACAGCTGGGTGCAGTGTGAGGTCACACAGGTGACTGGACAGCCAGCGTTTGTCAAACGAGCCTCAGCAGAGGCGTGGACATCAGCAGAGGCGTGGACATCAGCAGAGGTGTGGACATCAGCAGAGGCGTGGACATCAGCAGAGGCGTGGACATCAGCAGTGGTGTGGCGTGGACATCAGCAGAGGCGTGGACACGTGATGTGCACACGTGAACCTCTGACGTCGTTAGACTCAGTTTAAACGCCAGTTTTTTCTGTTTGGCTGGTTCAGTGCACGTGTTCTGATGAGTGTGCACGTGCTCCCCTGGCTGCTGGAGGCCAGTGGTTCAGGTGCGCTCAGGTGGGAGGGGGTTGGGTAACAGGTTTCCTTTTCAGCGCCTCTTTGTTACATCACTGACGGACCAAATGAAAGGAGGAGAGTTGCTGAAGAGAAGCCGTCGTCCTCCAGGTTTCATGTTGCTCAGACAGCTGACACCTCCACTTCCTCCCCCCTCGTCTCCTCCTCACCTGTGTCTCTGACACCTTGTTCCAGTGGGCGGGTTTCACAAGGGAAGACGAGTAGGGAGGGTATCCCCGTTTCCACGGCAACCGCCGGGGCATCCAGCCAACCGTAGAGAGGCGTTACTGTCATCGGGGAGGGTTTGACCTCCGGTCGTCCACAGTCTGCCGTTAGAAAGGAGCGCGAGAGGCTGCAGCTGCCGTCATGACCGTTCACACAGGTAAGAGGCTGAAGCTGCTTCACACCGGATTCATGATGTGATGTCAGCGTTTTCTTGATGTCGCCGCGGTCGGCGTGAGGCGCCGAGGCTGAAAGCCTGCAGCTGTTTGTTCCAGCTTGTGTAGCTACAGGGTGAAGAGTGGGACAAGTCGTGTTCGACTGTGTGTCTTACCCCCGGAGCTGAGACCTGCTCCGTCTGGTCCAGGAGCTTCAGCTCAGACTTTACACCACGCGGCACGCTGCTCGTAGAAACCCAGCCTCCAACTGCTGCGTAGAGTAAGAGCAGAACCACCCACTACAACTAACATCATCACCGAACCGTCAGACAATCAGTCTGTGCTCATTTACGACTCCGACTCTGATCAGTCAGTCAGTCAGTCAGTCAGGGAGAGGAAGAAGGAAGCAGATCTGGATGTGTGCCTTTGTCGTACTTCTGTCTCTCCTTCATACAAACATCATGTCTGATTATGGGTTGTGTCCAGTTGTGTCTCTGTTGCTGCTGTGTGACTCGGGCCGTGGCTTCGTTTCGTCTCAGGACGTGGGAGCAGGTTAGAAACGTGCAGTTTGTCCTGTAGATGAGTGACAGACAACATAAAAAGACTCGGGACAGAAACATGAGCTGAGGGAAGACAGGCCAGCTGACGTTTGGGTAATGTGCTCATTATATATCAGATGTCGCAGGCTCCGCCCACCAGGCGCTGAGATGGCTTCATGTACAGAGACACAGGCTCACAGACTGACATGAAGGAAGAGAAACAGACGAGGGGGGGGGTCCTTCGGTTGGACCTCGACCCCTCCATCCAGACAAATGTCAGAAAGTTGTCCACAGCAGCAGAAGTGGACGTGAAGGCGCCGTCGTCAGCATCAACTCTGATCCTGCCTTTAATTCCAGGCCTTTCATTCGTTCACTCATTTATTCATCCACGGCCCCTCCCCAGAGGAGACGGCACCCGCTCCTGTCATGTTATTCCCATGAATTATTGAAACCTCCTGCCATGAATTATTCAGCAGCTGGAAATGGGGGAGGACCAGAGTGTGTGTGTGTGTGTGTGTGTGTGTGTGTGTGTGAGACCATTGTGGTCCTTGAACAGGCCTTTTCTACCTGCTCCTCCATATTTGATGTCCACTTTTAATGCCTTTAACTGGGGGGGTGGGGGGTAGATAACGAGATAACTGACTGTAGCTCAGAGACAACATGACCTGACCTGAGGGCTGAGGGGGGGTCGTCCACCTGCCGTTACGGCGGCACCGCGCTCGTCATCAGGGTGGTTTCCTGTGAGAGTCGCCGCAGTGACCCCTGGAAGAGGTCAAAACCTGCTCTGTCCAGTGTTTCAGTTCAGGACGTGATGCAGCAGGAGAGAGCAGGTCCTCATGAAGGAGAAGAAACTGAGCGAAGATGTCGCTGTCCCTGGTGAAGACGTGCCACCAACTCAAGTCTCAGCTCCACCCACGCCCTTCCTCTTTGACCATATTTGGATTATCAGTGAGTAAATGACAATGTCACAAACGACAGGATGAAACAAAGGCTTTTTATAACCATAAGGTCAAAGGTCAACCTCATAGTGATGTCATAATATCCTGCTGAAACACCTCTGGTCGTTATTCACCGCGGTAGCTCAGCACAGAGAGACTATGACCTCATTTCCTGCGGCTCGGCTGGTTGGTGGAGACGAGCTAACATGGCGGTGATTCTGGTTTAACGTGTGATGAGATGTGCGTCATTGTGATGCAGTGAAACACACACACCACCTCAGTGTGTGTGTGTGTGTGTGTGCCTGCAGTGAAGCTCAGCCACAGTGATCTGGTTTCCTCCTCTGTCTTCATGGTTCATCCACATGATGTGATGCTGCTGTGTCTGTTTCCTCTGTTGTTGTAGTTGTATCCAGACGAGCGTCCACAGCCTTGACTCATCCCGGAGGACGAGCACCAGACGGTTAAAATGATCAGTGGTGTCGAAGTGTAAATTAACATCAGTGAGGATCAGGTAGAGAAAACCAGCACAGCGTCACATGTCTGACTCCTGCAGCAGACCAACACTGATGCTTCTCTTTCTTTTGGAGGAGCTGATTCAGAAAGTTTAAGAGAGCGTCGCCGAGTGGTTTCTTTGCCTTCAGCACAGAAACCAAGAGAAAAGTTAAAGTGCTGCCCTGGCCTCATGTCTTCAGCTGGGGGGGGGGGGGGGGGGGGCAGGAGGAGCCCACGTCTCGCACTCTGTAATCTCTGCTTTGTATTAAGGCAGAGCAGCAGAAGGAGCCGAGCATCAGACGGTGAAGCAGACGCAGACAGAAACATGAGGACGTCACACGTGTGCACAGGTGCAGAGCAGCGCACATGGGACAGTGACACAGACCTCACAACTGAAAGAGAAGAAATAAAAAGAGTCACACAAAAGAGAGAAAGAAAAACCCAGAGAGACACAGGTACAAAACCAGAGTACGGCTCGTTACCCATGAGCCCTCGCTGCCGTCGTCTAATGCCGCTGTGACGGAGCGTGTGGCTGCGGGCGAGCGGTGATACCACTCAGCTTTGGAAATGTGGACGCTGCTGCAGCCTACTTACTCACTCTGCTGTGCTCAGATACAAAAGCCTGTGGCTGCACTTTCCCTGCATTCAAGTGCTGCCGGAAAACACAGTGATTACACGCTGAGAGCACACGCCGCACCAACAGGCCGGTGACACGACAGCAGCCTCCGACAGAGACGCACGGGCGCTGTGTCACTCACTGGTTATAATGGTTTTATCGCTGTGTGGCTGCCGTTGTTGGGATCCAGGCTGAGGAGCTGTGTTTGTCGGTCACATGTTTGTCTGTGTGAGACTGATCAATAAGTGAATATTGGATATTGTCAGATCTGCCTCTGTGGCACAGAGCAGATGAGTCACTGTCCTCAGCACTTACAGTGCACTGAAGCCTTGGCAACGACCTCACCTGTAAATACCTCCAACTGATGAGTGTTAATGTCAGCGTGTGGTGGTGAGTTCAAGGGTAGGTGTTGACAAAAAGAAATCTCAGCGTTGTGGGTGGTTTGTAGTACTACTACAAGTACTACTACTAATAAGAGTGTATGATATACAGTAGCATGAGATATATAACCAGGTGTGTGAAGGTAGGAAACTGAACAGGGTCTGCACACGGCTGTTGCCATGGTTACATGACCATTACCTGGTTGTTTCTGACGGTTTGTGGTGGTGTGTGACTCAACCAGCAGCAGCAGCAGCTCTGTGTCAGCTGATACACCTAACGGCTGCTTCACTGACTCAGCGTTCACTGTGTCGTCTGTGCACAACAGCAGCACCTGTGAAAACTGCCAGGCCCTGAACCGGAGCATGAAGAGAGGCACTTGAAGGCAGCATGAGCCTCCCATTGTTCACAGCTTAGTGACGGTTAGTGTTACAGCTCACAGCAGCAGCACGGAGCGAGTCTCCCCCAGGTCTGACACACTGACTGCTGAGCATCCCATGGACCCACCGAGAGACGCTCTGTCCTCAGCAGCTCTGTCCTCAGCAGCTCTGTCCTCAGCAGCTCTGTCTTCAGACACTCTGTCTTCAGACACTCTGTCTTCAGCAGCTCTGTCTTCAGACACTCTGTCTTCAGCAGCTCTGTCTTCAGCAGCTCTGTCCTCAGCAGCTCTGTCTTCAGACGATCTGTCCTCAGACACTCTGTCTATCTCATGAGGCCCTGAACCCAGAGGAGGTGCTGACCCAGAGGAGGTGATGACCAGAGGAGCTGCCCAGAGGAGGTGCTGATGGGAGGATCCAAAGGGTCAAAGGTCCAGCTGTAGAAGTGAGTGAAGTGGACTGCAGAACAGGAGTCCTCCCTCTGAAGCCCAGCCTGTGACTGTTAGCCTCAGTGCTAGCTGCCTCCCTCATTGCACCGTGAGCCGAGACCTGAGCAGGTGGAAAAAAAACATCGGTAACAGATTCTTCAGGTTGTTTTGGGGTTTGCGAGGGACTCGCAGCAGGATCTGTGCATTTTAAGTTTTGTATGCTAACGGGTGATGAAGCGTTCAAAACCAAAACCAGTGAGCCCACCCACGTGTCTGTCTGTCGCCCTGACCAGGCCGCATGCTGCATAACGCACTGCAGTTCAGAGTCACTGCTGCGGTGAACAAACGACCCCCCCACACAACTCCACCGAAAAGACCCATGAAGAAGAAAACAGGAGGTTTATCATCGCGCAGCGACCCACAGCGGCCGTCGTATCATTTGAGCAAAGCATCAAACACATTGATGACCTTCTGTATGAGCAAACACACAGTCAGTGACTGACTGCATTTATCATACAATAATCATGTGATGTAGAAACTCTGCTCCACCAGCAGAGCACAGACGCCGCCTCCTGACTGACGCGCCAGCTGCCGGTTCCTCAGCTAAACCAGAGCAGAATAAAATCACAGCTATAAATAGGGTCGTTCTGACCCGTCTGCGTGGCGCGGCGCCGCGGCCGAGCAGAGGCCGCTGAAGCGTTGGTTAAAGACACTGAGCGCGTCCTGGGAGAGTGAGACGGAGTCACTCCACCGACGCCCGTCCACAGGATCACACTCTGAGCCAGGATGAATAATAGATCCAGCGGTTGCGCTCCTCCTCCTCCTCCTCCTCCTCCTCCTCCTCTCATATCACCCTCACTTTCTCTCACTCATGTTTTCTCACTGAGCATCATCAGAGGTCAGAGGTCACCGCCTGAAGCAGCTCATCAGCATCAGGCTCGTAGGATGTGTTGGTTGTAAGCGGCCGTGGAGAGTGGCCACCTCTGAAGATGTGGACCTCTGATGAAGATTGAAGCTGTGAGGAAACGCAGCCTCGCCTGTTTAGTCACAGTCCCAGTGGGTCACTGGCCAAAACCAGGAGCTGCACTTTCACCTCAAGAAGGTAAAATGTGTCTCAACACTGTTGGTCACCTGATCATGTGTTGTGTTGCTATGGAGACGCCCTGCACAACGCATCATCTTCTCAAGATGTAAAGTGACCAACAATCAGTTTATATTGGTTTAGACTTTTCCACAGTGATGTGAAGAGACGTGTCCCTCTCTCTCCCCCTCTCTCTCTCTCTCCTCCTCTCTCTCCCTCTCTCTCTCCCCCCCCCCCCCCCAGAGACTCTGTGGGTTTGGATCAGTCAGTGAATCTTATAATGAAGTCGACTCTGATGCAGAGATCAGATCGATACAGAGCAGCGTGACACTGCAGCAGCTCAAACACTGACGGCTCTGTGCTCTGAACGCATCGCTGCATCATGATGCATCCACACAACACACACACTCAGCTACACACAGAGCCCGGTGTGTGTGTGTGTGTGTGTGTGTGTGTGTGTGTGTGTGTTGAGCATTAGTCATGTAGCCTGAGAGGAGAAAACCCTTCACCTGAGCTGATGGATGCGAGGTGGAGCTGGGGTGAAGTGTAATATCCTCACGGCGCCTGAAGGCCTCACTGACACAGATACAGGTCACGGTTGTCATAGCGACACTCCTGTTGTGTCTTGACCTCAGGATGACGATACGACAGGGGGTCTGAGCAGTGAACTCTGACACAAGGAGCAGGTGAAGCTGGTGAACGATGTGATGATTTTTTTCTACCTGTAGCGTCTTGATCTGAATCAATAACTGCCGTCTTTGTTAAACCTCGTCAAACAGTGATGGAAACAGTGTGTGAGCCGCCGGGTTACTGGAAACACCTTAATCCTGATGATTGAGTGTCAGACCGGTGGAGCAGGTGGGGGAGGGGTGAGAGGTGCTGACGTCAGGATGTCGTCCACCATGAGTCATCAGAAACCAGGAGCGGGTCACATCTACAAATCAACCTCCAACATGAGCTTTGAGAGCTGACGCTGACAGGAGTCTGTGTGTGACGTGTGGCGTCGTGTTTATATATGACTGTGTGTTTCATGTCCCCCCACCCCCCAACGTTATAAAGACAGCTGACGTTACCCCGACGGGCTCTGAGGGCAGGACCAACATGGACACCTCCCTGCTGCTGCTGCCTCAGACGCTCTCATCACATTTAGAGCTGGAACACGGACCAGGACTCAGTCTGTTAATGGATCAGGGACGTTGACAGGAAGCTTCCTGACGGCTGGAGCACACACTGAGAGCCGGGAGGAGGAGGGGGGGTCGTACAGAACCACGCCTGAGTTGAACACATGAAGACGACAGAAAATAACATCTTTCCATGTCAGTGGCATCACATACCTGTGTGGTGTGTTAGACGCAGCTGTGGCTCAGCGTGTGGAGCCGTCCATGTGGACAGGTCAGTGTGGACGGGTGGGAACATCCAGAAAATACATGTTAACAATCACTGGAGGTGTTTCTCCTGAGGCTCCTGAGCCCCCCCCCCCCACAAACTGATCCAGTGGTACCACCCACATTTACACACCTGAACGTGTTGGTTGCAGAAACACTGAGCTGGTAACGACACGCAGCAGCTCTGCAGCTCTGCAGCTCTGCAGCTCTGCAGCTCTGCAGCTGCAGCTCAGCAGCTCTGCAGCTCTGCAGCTGCAGCTCTGCAGCTCTGCAGCTCTGCAGCTCTGCAGCTGCAGCTCTGCAGCTCTGCAGCTCTGCAGCTCAGCAGCTGCAGCTCTGCAGCTCAGGTTTGTTCTGTGCTAACACTCGTGTGTAATCACCGTTCAGTCAGGTGTTTTCTCTTTATCGTCTCATCTTCCTGTCGCTATGCAACTGACACCAGAAATAGATCAAAGGTGTCGAGTGTGAGTTTGGAAGAAGGAACCTGTGGCGGTGGCGGTGGCGTCACGTCGACTCCATTCATTTTAGCCCAGGAAAACACATGAACGGTTTATTGGAACGCTCTGGACGCCACAGATCAGAGTCTGATATCTGATTGGCTGACGCCAACCTGTTGTCCTCCTTTTAGATCTTCTCATTGGTCAGCCCTTCAAAATAAGAGACAGGAGAAGAAGAAACATGGAGCTCTAACTTCCTGTTTTCCTCAAACTTCACCACAAAACTACAGACTGAGGATGCAAGAGTGTACACATGACAAATGTTCAAAGTGTGTGTGTGTGTGTGTGTGTGTGTGTGTGTCCCACTCAGTGTCTCAGATGGTGATCGAGGAGGTGAGCGTTCTGCAGACTCAGCTGGAGATCGAGAAGTCGTGCAGGGAAAATGCAGAGGCCCTGGCTACAAAGGTCAGACACACACACACACACACACACTCACACACACACGCACCACACACACACACTCTATAATCAGGGCCATAGGATTAGCTTTGTCAGGGTGCAGCTGGCATTAGCAGGCGAATCAAGTGTGAACAGTTGAGTGAGGATGACTCTGCACAGACGTGATCTGACTCACTGTGACCTCACTGATGCTTAGAGCCGGATTTATTGATCGATTGATTATTATTTTTGATTATATATATTTTTAAATCACACTTTGACCTCCAGCTCAACAGCGAGAACAGGAAGTTGAAGTACCTGAGCCTGTCGTCTCGGCCGTGTTTGGACGAGCTGCTCCCCAGCATCTCAGACTGCATCGCCATGGAGACGGACACAGATGCAGACGCCGCAGACGGCAGCGCAGACACCTTCGCGCAGTATCAGCAGCAGGTTAAAGGTACAGCATGTGTCCTGACATTGTCGTGTGACCGGTTGTTGTTTGGGTGGTGGACACTCGTTGATGTTCGGTTCCTCTGTCAGAGCTGAGGGAGACGGTGAACAGCTTGTTGGAGGAGAAGAAGAACTTTGTCTGTCAGGTCCATGACCAGCAGAGACGAATAGAGGAGCTGACTCTACAGGTGAGGAGGAGGAGGAGGAGGAGGAGGTGATCGATCTGCTGAGGCTGAGCTTCAGATACACGCTGTAGATAAACACAAGTCACACTGGATTCTGTTCTGCAGACGGAGAAAGACCAGGCCGAGATGAAGGAGCTGCGTGAAACTGTGGAGCAGCAAAACAAAACCATCAAGAGATTCAACAGAGGTGAGTCACAGGTGAGGTAACACAGGTGAGAACAGGTGGGAGTGTGTTAGCAGCAGTGCAGGTTCAATAATAACAATAATGACGAGCTGGAAGAGGGAGGGACGGACGAGTCGGCACCTTTAAAACTTACACATTTCTGAGACAAAACATTTTTTACATAATAAAGTCACAGAAAAGTAGAAGACGTGTGTTTCAGGTTGTCAGAGAATGGCTACATGAGCTCCATCATCACACCATGACCCGTGCACGTTAGCATGCTAATATTAGCAAGTGAGCTGGTGCAAAATGTAGCTGTTAGCATTTAGCTTTGAAGTAATGTATGTAATGATGTAAACCTGTTGTTCTTTGTGTGTGTGTGTGTGTGTGTGTGTGTGTGTGCAGTGTCCATGATGGCGGCTCAGGAGTATGAGGGGATGAAGGAGCAGCTCGACCTTGAACAGAGTCTGAGGGTCAAAGCTGAGACGTACGCACATGAGGTAAACACACCTTCTCTCTCTGACACACACACACACACACACACACACACTGTACAACACAGAGACAGGTGTGTGAACGTACAGCTGATGTTCACGGGCTTCAGTCACTGTCGTAGTGGAGGTGGTTGTTCCTTCACAAGGAGCTCAGCTCAGAGTTCAGTCGTCTCCTCACATGGTCAACATGAACCCTGGTACCAGAGGAAGGAGGCTCCTCATGTCTGAAGCTGACAGGCTGTTGTCTCTGTCTCTGTCTCTGTCTCTGTCTCTGATGATAAACACTGACCTGTGCTGTTGTTCACTGATTAATGACACGTCCTCAATCTGTTGTTTATTGACCTGAAACATGAAGCGCCTGCAGGATCCAAACAGCCTGAGTGAGGGAGCCATATGATCACATGCAGATGATGATGATGATGATGATTCTCCCTCCTGTTCCTCTTCCTCCTCCTCCTCCTCCTCCTCCTCTTCCTTCCTCCTCCAGATGCTGGTGAAGCAGAAGGAGGCCAACAGACAGAGCATGCTGCTGCTGCAGAGCACTGAGCCCAGTGTTCAGCTGCTCAAAGCTCTGGAGGACGTGGCCACCGTCACCAAGACGCTGGAGGACGAGCGTTTGCAGCATCAGCAGCAGGTAAGACACAGGCAGACTCCAGGTGACCGTCAGGTGGGCGGAGCCAGGTCACAGGAATGAACCCGTTCAGGTTCATTTATTACTGTTACGCTGTTAAAATGAACACGTGACTGTGGAGGAGACCTCAGACGACCAAACACATTCCTGTGTGTGTGTGTGTGTGTGTGTGTGTGTGTAGGTGCAGAGCCTACAGGCCCAGCTGGAGCAGAGCTGTGTGAAGAAGCAGCTGGAGGCTCTACAGAGGCAGCTGGAGCTGCTGGAGGTGGAGAAGAAGGAGGTGGACACACGACTGGAGCGAGCAGAGAGAAGAATGAGGAGCTGGAGAACAGAGGTGGGCGGAGTCACACACACACACACCACACACGTTATGCAATGATCCATTGACATAATGACGCATGTAGTTTGACCTGGTTTGAGCTCTGCACAGAAACAACACGTCAGTATGACATCATACATATACATGACAGAAGCAGGTGAAAAGAGAGCAGCAGCTGCTTCACTGTTAAAACTCATCTTCACATCTTTACCAAACCCGTGTAGTAACATCTTGTGGACACTGAACCAAACACGTGTAAAATGATTCAGGATGTTCAGGTGTTTCTTCTCTTTTCCACCGTGTCGCTCTGAAGCGGCCGTAGATGAACCAGCTCCTGCTGAAGCAACATCCGCCTTTAAACTCCACCCTCTCTGCTCCTGCTGCTGTTTAACTCCACACTCGCACAATTACAGTCAATGTGAGGACTGAGGCGTTGGTGTTAAACAAGGGCCCTGGTGTCGCCCCTCACACATCACTGACTGTTGTGTGTGTGTTGTGTGTGTGTTTGTTGTGTGTGTGTTGTGTGTGTTTGTTGTGTGTGTTGTGTGTTTGTGTGTGTTGTGTGTGAGTTGTCGACCCATCTGCTGCAGGAAGTCTGGCCAACATGCAGAGTTTGTCCCCTCGTGTCACACAGCGTCTGTTCGTCTGTTAAATAGGTCACAGGAAGAAAACACACCAACGGCTGGAGCAGAGAGAGAGAGAGAGAGAGAGAGAGAGAGAGAGAGAGCCGATCAATCAATAAACAAACAGAGGCGTCTTTCACAGCATTACACAGAGATAGTGTGACAGGGTGAGAGGTCTCACTCTGAGGGAGGAAAGAGAGAAAACTAAATGACATGGCACAGCAGCGTGTGTGTGTGTGTGTGTGTGTGTGTGTGTGTGTGTTATAGTTGTTTCATCTTTTTCTCTCTCTCTCTCTCTCTCTCTCTCTCTCTCCTCCACAGTCCACGAGCTCCAGGAGACCCAGAAAAAAATCACCATGACGACCAGCACAGCACCCCCTCCCCCTGAACCCGGGGTGGCCCCGCCTCCCGCCCCTCCCCACAGCCACCTCCTCCCCCTCCTCCTCCCCCCTCCACCTCCTCCTCCACCTCCCCCATCGAGATGCAACCCCCTCAGGTGAGGAGGACCCCACGTCACAGCTGTTACACACCAATGTGTCTGTGTGTGTGTGTGTGTGTTTGTCTGTCTGTCTGCGTGTCTGTGTGTGTGTGTGTGTGTGTGTGTGTGTGTGTGTGCAGCATCACTTAAGTGAGGACACCGAAACCACAAACATGGCCGCCAACAGACTCACCGTGTGATGCGTCTCAGTCTGACAGCGATCATCTATTTATAGAACACGTTAAACAACCAGTTCTACAAAGTGTGTGTGTGTGTGTGTGTGTGTGTGCGTGTGTGTGCAGATTTAACCACTGCTGCTCCACTCTGGTTAATGACGTTGATTATTGGTTGATTGATCAGAGCATGTAAACCTGATCAGGTCCACCTGGTAGCAGGTCCGACTCTGTGCTCAGCTGTTGTGTCTCTCTCAGCTCTCTGATCGCCATCATGAGGAAAGGTTCAAAAGGCTCCAAAGCTGCAGTGAAGGCGGAGCAGGCTCCAGGTGAGTTCGTGTGGTTGCACCCACCCCCTGATGTTCAGGGGGTCGTTACACAGGGCTGAGTGTTAGAGAACTCATTTTTCCCACAGGTTAATGGACCATGAACTCATCGTCTCTCTCTCTCTCTCTAGTTTCTGAGGGTGTGGACGATGTAAAGGTGAAGGCCGTGAATGAGATGATGGAGAGAATCAAACATGGCGTCGTCCTGCGTCCCGTCAAGAGTCAGGAGAGCAAGGTGATGACCGTCTGAGACTGATCGAGGCTCTCAGTCCGAGCCTCGAACGCCCAGAGTGAATCACATGACAAAAACTAAACAAAAACAAAATCAGATCAGGAAGTGTTTAACCACACATCTTCACCATCGATGGAGCGATAGTGGAGGTCAGAGGTCAAAGGTCACATCACCCTGACAACAGATGTGTTTAACTATTCCTGTGACCTGAGAGTTGAAAACAAGATAATCAATAAATTCAGAGTCAAAGCAGCAGAAGATGATTTTACTGCTTCATCATCAGCTTCACTCCTCCTCCCCTCCTTCTTCTTTCTCCTCCTCCTCCTCCCCTCCTTCTTCTTCTTCTCCCCTCCTTCTTCTTCTCCTCCTCCTTCTTCTTTTTCTCCTCCTCCTCCTCTCCTTCTTCTTTTTCTCCTCCTCCTCCTCCTCATTCTTCTTCTTCTTCTCCTTAAAACATGTCAGCTCATCTGGCACCATGTTTCTGATGCACTCTCACTGATTGGTCTCCCCCCCCTCTCTCTCTCTCCTCTCTCTCCTCCCCCGTCCTGCCGCCACAGAGAACAGCAGTAAAAGTGAGTATATTGACATTTGCATCAATCTTGTGACTTGAATTCTGCAGCTGCTCCTCAGGAACACACACACACACACACACACACACACACACACACACTCCAGTTTCAATCAGTTAAACACACGTCTCTATAAACATGGAGTCTCTCTGGGTCTGATGCGGCGACGTCCTGCAGCATCACTGTCAGAAGTGATGAAGTCAGACAAACCACATGTTCCCTCTGTCAGGGGTCAGAGCATCCTGGAGTTAGCTCCTGGTTAGCATGTGCTAACTAGTATGTAATCATGTAATTCAGCAGGAAATGTCAGTGATTCAAACAGGAAGTCGGCGCCTGGAGTTTAAAGTAACAAACAAACATCAACAGAACAAAGATAAACATGATTATTCTTATTATTGGATACAGATGTGCCTCCACACCTGGAATCAAACCTGAGGGTGTGGACATGATCACCTGCTTTGTTTGTTGTTGCTTTATAAACATGGAGGAAAGTGACACGTTACATGTGTGTGTTGTGTGTTTTGCAGCCTCCTCCAACCTGTGAGGAGAAGCAGCAGGAGAGCGCCATGGACGAGCTGAAAGGCATCCTGGTAACATGGATCAATACTCTGATAGGTTACTGACGACAGGCTCATGAGTCTATCTGTGTTTCTATTGGTCAGTGTTTTACTGAACACATGTGGAGGAGAGCTCAGCCACACACTTACATCAGCTGCTGATTGGAGACAGTGTCACAGTTCATCCTCAACACAACCACACACACGGCTGCCTGGGGGGGAGGAGCCAAAGCCAGCTGACACAGGCTGGGGGCGGGGTTCACCTGGACAGGTCACCTGTCTGTCACAGGGTTGACATACTGACTGCAGACTCCACCCAGACAGAGCCCAGGCCCAGGGTCGAGCCGCGGTGCCAAACCATCGCAGCGCCGCTTCAACTGATTCACACTGAACAGCGACTCGTCTCACGTCTTGTAAAATAATGAACTTCCTGTTGGTCGTCTAGGAGACGGTGAAGCGGAGCCCCAGCAGAGGCTCCCAGGAGTCTGGGCCGTCGCCACCGGGGAAGAAGGACAGCGAGCTGGAGGTGATACTGAGGCGCCGCCGCAACAAGGCAGGAGAGGCGGGGTCAGGAGGTAAACACACCTGGGAACACACACACACACACACTGATCTCACAGTTCAACACCAAGATGGCTGACTGTAAAACATATGAAATAACAAGCCTGCCCAGGTGCATGCTGGTCCTAAACCAGTCCACCCACATAAATAACCACAACGTCACTTCAATCAGCAAATGATAAGTTATGCAAAACAAACAAACAAACAAACAAACAAATATCTTCTAAAAAACAGAATAAATGAAAAGTCGAAACAGACAAATCCAGAGAAATCACCAGACACAGAGTGGAGTCAGAGCCGAAGAAGCTGTGACATCACAGATGTTCAGTCGAGGTCGTGTTGTTAATGATGTCGTCGCTTCATTTCCAGAACATGTGGCGTTAACACTGTAGAGGTCACAGGTTCGATTCCCACTGAGACTGCACTGATGACAAAACCTCATGCTGTGAGGGAGAGACTGTGTGTGTGTGTGTGTGTGTGTGTGTGTGTGTGTCCAGAAGAGGGCGCACTGCCCCACAGAACACACACACAGTAATGAGGTCATTGTCTGTGCTGATCTGTTTTCCATCATTGATCAACCTGTCTGTAAAACTTCAGAGTGTGTGTGTGTGTGTGTGTGTGAGTGTGTGTGTGTGTGTGTGTGTGTGTGTGTGTGTGAGAGGAAAATGATTCAAATGAATAGAATAAGAATTAAAACAGTGTGTAAAGAAGTTTTGAATTTTTGAGCTCCGTGTTTCTTCTTCCCCCAACCTCCTCCTCCTCCTCCTCCTCCTCCTCAGATGAGCGTGATGGTCAGATGATCCACGTCTCCTCCTCCGACAGTCTGAACGGGAGACGAACCAGCAGCGACTCGGGCAAAGATCCAGATGGACCGGTGGGGGGAGGACCACCCAGCACCTCCCCCTCCTCCTCCTCCTCCTCGGACTCGGCCGGGCCCCGGGCCGGGCAGGAGCGCCGCGGCTCGGGGCCCGGGCCCATCGTGGCCCGGAGGAAGAGCTCGGACACGGGCCGGGACTCCAGAACAGGGTCGTGGCAGGAGAGGAGGTCGTGCAGCTCCCTGTCTGAGAGGGAGGTGGCGGCAGAGTCTCCGGTCAGCAACGGCTGCATCAGCAGGTCAGTGACCGGGTGGATCGATCAGGTGGATTATTGGTTCATTGATTTTTATTCATGCTGAGTGATTGATCAACCAATGCGCTCATTAGATAAACATTTCAGCACTGTCAGCCACCAGTCAGAGGGTCGGTGGTTCGATTCCCAGCTCCTCCACTCTGTGTGAAGTGTCCTCAGGCAAGATACCGATCACACCAATTGATCGGCCTGTATTGATCCCAAATTGGGAAGTTCATGTGGGTTGTACTTGTTTCCGTACATCTGTTGGGTCAGTGTTGGAGGAGCTCCTGCTGAGCGCTGGTCACAGTGTGACCTGTGACACCATGACCAGCTGATTCAGACTCTCCTGACCGTGTGAACGTGTGTTTGATTATTTTGGAAGGAAACAGGAAGTAAAGTTTGCAGTGAAGGTGAACTTCCTGTGTTTTGTTCTGACTCTTCAGCGTCGTGGACGAGGATCAGAAAGTGTTGCAGACGTGTGTCCAGGCAAACGGCGTCGACCACCATGAACAACGTGAGGACGCCGCCGCCGCCGCCGCCGCTGTTGTCCGTGCCGCCCCGGTCAACGGCAGCACCGACGCCGAGTGCTAGGACGGAGTCAGAGGATCCGGGTCTGCTCTTATCGATCGGTGATGATCGGCTGACGTAGTAGGGTGCGTTCACAGCTCGACAGAAACTGAAGGAGAAAGTTCAGGCTTTGACTTTGTTGTGTTTGTGTTTGTTTTTTCTGACTCAGATTAAATGTTTGATAATTAACCCGGAGAGAAAAGTCACATGACCAACATGTAGCAAAACGTACCATGTCCAGTGAACTGTTGAGACAGCGAGTGTTGTGAACGCACCCTCACACGTGCAGACGTTGCAGAAAGATTCTCTAACACAGACTGTGACTGTTGTTCAGCAGGTTTTAATCCAACGATGCAGCAGCAACCGACTTTTAACAGGTGATTAGTTTTTATAAAGAGAAAACATGATCAACATGATCAACATGATCAATAAGATCAACGATCTGAGGCTGTGACACACTGGATACTTTTCACATTTTAAAACATGACGTCACATCTCAGTCACAGATGTCAAACATGTTTGATGTTTACAAACTCAATCAGACCTGAAAATGAATCTGACCTGAGATCAGTCTCAGAGGTGATGATTATTGATTATTGGATCATTGGATTTGGTTGACTGGTTTACTCTTTAGAGTTTCTCCACTTAATCTAGATGAGTATTCTGTGTTTTTTATGAAAGACATCAGTCTTTGCAGCCTGTGATGTGTTTAAGGGTCTAAAAGAAAAAGGCGGAGAATCGGGCGCTCCGCTGCAACAACACTGAAAACGTCCATCAGTCAAACTCGGAGCAGCAGCAGCTGTTTGCGTTCACAGTTAAACCTGCAGCAGCCACAGTCTGTGGATGTGTTTGTCTCTCTGCTCGCCGTCTCTTCTTCTCTTCTCGACCCGTTGGATCCTCGGCGAGGACGAACTGACTGAAGCGTTTGAGGGAAGCTGCGCTTGTTTTGCACAGAGCCTCGGTTTTTTTCCTTCAAACACTTTGACTTGTACAACGACTGCTAAACTTGTAGGTTGATGTTTCTTCTTTTTTCTACTTGATGCACAAAGTGTGTGTTGGGTGGACTTTGTGTCATCAGAGGGAATGCACTGTAACTCCTGCTTCTCCTCCACCTCCTCCTCTTTACTCCTCGTCGTCGTCGTGAGGGCTGCACAATTGATTTATGTATAATCTTATTAGAGAAAACAGCAAATGAAACCGTGTGCTGCAGTAGGAGAAAACGCTCAATTATGGTTTCTGGGACAAAACCTGCATGTCGATACGAAACAATATTTTTATCACCGGTTGATTTTACACACTCAGCTTCCTCCCTGTCACTGGAGAGTTTGATTATTGATCAGTTATTGCTTAAAAAAAACAAACTACAGATTAATCCTTGGTTCTTACACCCAGTTCAACTGCAACCAGACTGAATTACTGTCAGAACCAACGTGTGGCGGAGCCTGAAACTTCAAGGTTCATCCGATGAGCAGCAGAGAAACTGCTCATTGATGAGCTCCTGGCCCGGTGGTGGCGCTAGAGAAGGAGGTCTGGACTCTGCTGTTGTGTTGTTCTGTCCAATCATGGATTATTGATCCCAGTCAGACTGATTGACAGAACAATGTAGCACCAGTTTGTTTTTTTAAGCAGAAACTGACCTGCACTGATGAAGGCCATGAGACGTGGCTGACAGCTCCAGTCAACGGATCCTGAGACCAGATGTAATGTATTTGAGTGACGTGGTCGTTGTGCAGCCCTGACCGTAGCATCCAGGTATTTAAAGACTCACGTTCTGGTTTAATCTCCTGAGTGTAGACGGACGGAGGCTGAAAACACAGGAACAACTTTTACAACCAGGGTTCAAACAAACAAACAAACAAACCGACCAACGTCGCTGCAGTGGGAAAAAGGCGCCGGTCCTTCTTCTTCCTCCACTTCAGCTGCTGAGGCTCCTGTTCAGGTTTCAGCGTGTCGACTATCAGAGTGTCAGAGTTGGGCTGCGACGTGGAAAATCAGACAAAGGTGGAAAAAGGGAATGTGAGGTTTAAGAGGAAAGGATCCAGAGGTTTCTCCAGTCGGTGGGTTTCCATCCTGAGTTTAATTCACATCACAAGAAATTCATCGTCATCTTACATCGAAAACACATTTGACTTGGACGTTTTGGAAACAAACAGGTTTCTGTCTTTTCTGAACTGGTGTAACTGGTCAGGTCCGTCCTCCTCCACAGCGGTGTAATAAACTTGAAGGTCCCAGAATATCCTCTTCCTCCCTGATACTTTGACATTAACCTGGATCTGCTTTGTGATCACACCACACATGAACGCCGACCTTTGTACTAAATAATGTGACTGTTCAACATTCACACTCCGCCTTTGGATGGAAACCCACTGAACTCCGCTCTCAGAGATGTTCTCAGGGTCCATGGGACAAATCCACCTTGACATTTGGGAGAAACCTTCGTCCATGTCTTTGAACTAGTGGTGAACTAAACTAAAACCGGTCAGAACAGCTTTGGAGGACTCGGGTGCTCGTGCACTTTGCCTACCTCTCCACAGACACCTGCCTCTAAACCTTAACATCCTGATCAACGTTGTGTGGTGTTGAAAACTCATGAGCCACCGTCATAGTCGCTCCACCAGAGATACAATGTCTTCCACACGCCTTCCTCCTCTGAGTCAGCACCAGAGACCTGAGTCCTGGTCCTGGTCCTGGTCCTGGCACCGGCACCTTTTCTGAGACGCCCTCATTGTTTCTGTGCTCAGTCGCCTCGCTCACATTTCACACACTTCACCCTGCATTCCTTGACTTTTATTTTGTAGGGCCTGCTGTCTATATATAGCTTTCCTGACACATTAAGAACAATTTTAAAGAGTATGCAATTACATAAGGCACATTTGTATGATGCTTTCACACCTTGTCGTTCTTTCTTAAAACACACATTTAAAGTGCATTTTGTTCTGTCCTTTAACTGTATTTACTCTAATGCAAAGGACTGGATGTTAATGAGGTCATGACCCTTCAGGCTGCACATCAAACAACCCACCAGAGCTGAATATTATGCATATCGAGGCCGCGCTCAGGCCTTCAGACGTCTGTGGAGCCGACCTGCAGCTCTGGTACCTGTTGGGTCTTTGCAAAGTTGTGGACCACGTGACTACGTAACAAAGGGTTTTACTGTATCTGACAGAGTTTGGGTGAACATAGATATTGTGTGTGTTTGGGATATAAATGGAGTGCTACAAGTTTTTTAAAACATCGATTTTCATTTTAGCATCACTTGAAATAAATTGCAATTCAAGATAAAACAAACATCATTTGTCTTTTTTTTTTTGACTCTGGAAACATAACATAACCTAACCTCCACTTCTCCCTCCAAGAGAGGCAGCAGGAGAACACCTGCCTGCTGTAGGCAATGGAAAAGTCCAGGTGAGCTTCTGAAGGAGTTAAAGAGCAATGATGTCACCGAGCAGGAGGATGAGGTCATCCTTCGTCCACTCTGCAGACAACCTCATCAGGACGCATCAGGAGCGGGACCACAAGAGGGCGCGATGGAGACGTGTTCACGTGCTGCTCTGCAGGCCTCAGCACAGACATTGTTTGTTCATCACTGGGCATTTTTAAGATATGTAAGAACTTATTGGAGCCAAACACGGGTATTTACTGATCGATGTCTAGACTACAACATGAAAATAGCCTGGGCTACTTGTTATTTTGGGAAGCTCGAGTTTTAACATCCTTAGTTTTACGTCATTAACTTGTGTATGAAAACATATCGTCATTATTTTTCCATCCAAGTTTTTAGGGAGAGTTCATTAAACATGGTGGTTTTATTTTGAAGATCTCAGTTCCGTCCTCCTGAACACAAGATGGCGGTGTTCTGATATGACGCTGGTCTCCAACCGCCGTCACGTTCTGTCTTACGTACACTTCCAAGATGGCGTCGCAGTACTACCAGGAGATGCAGGAGAGCTTCAAAAATAACAGTAAAAGCCGAGAGTTCCCGGCTCACACCGCGAAGGTCCACTCGGTGGCGTGGAGCTGCGACGGCCGGAGACTCGCCTCGGGGTCTTTCGACAAAACCGCCAGCGTCTTCGTCCTGGAGAAAGACCGTTTGGTGAGTCACTGCGCGGCTCCGGGCGAGCTAGCATGCTAGCGTTAGCCTCGTTTCAATGAATGAGAGGGTGTGTAGGTGCTAAGCTATAGTAAACATTACCAAATAAATCTGCTCTTTTATGGGCTGTAACTGTTTGACACGTAGAATATCGTCTTCATCTCTAACTTCTGATTGTCAGTAGAAATATACGGGTCAGATATAAACCCCTCCTCGTCCTGAATTAGCTTTATTCTTGATTTTACCGATACGTTTGCATAAGTGAAAGTGGGAACAATGAGTGTGTGATTTTATTCACATTACTGACATTTCATTTAGGCTGGTTGACTGTACCCATCTTTCCTTTAGCATCATTGTAAAATTTCAGTTCAAGATTAAACAGGAAGTGTTTGTTTTTATCCAGGGAACAGCTGGTTTCCCTGAGTGGCATGGTATTTTATTCTGGGAGGGTTCTGGTGCTGATGGGCTCAGTGGAGCCGGGCTGACACACCTGTCCGCTCTGACCTTGTCTCTGTCCCCAGGTGAAGGAGAACAACTACAGAGGTCACGGTGACAGCGTAGATCAGCTCTGCTGGCATCCAACCAACCCGGACCTGTTCGTCACAGCGTCCGGAGACAAGACCATTCGCATCTGGGACGTCCGCACCACGAAATGCATCGCCACTGTCAACACGAAGGGTGAGACGTGTTCACGTGGAGTTATTAGGAAACTCAAAACTGTCATGTTGATGATCGAGATGATCAATTAAAACATCTGTTTTGATGAGAGCCTCTGGATCCCTGGTGACAATGATTGAATCTTGAATGACTTTCAGGAGAAAACATCAACATCTGCTGGAGCCCTGACGGTCAGACCATCGCGGTCGGGAACAAAGACGATGTCGTCACCTTCATCGACGCCAAGACTCATCGCTCCAAAGCTGAGGAGCAGTTCAAGTTCGAGGTGAACGAGATCTCCTGGAACAACGACAACGACATGTTCTTCCTGACCAATGGCAACGGCTGCATCAACATCCTGAGGTAGGAGCCAAACCGTGGTGGGAACAGGAAGTGGAGGTTAGAGGGAGGAGACGAAACCGACTGTGGGTGACATGATGGTTGTGAGCTCTGTGATGCGTTAACAAGCTGTGAGGCCTCAGCCAATCAGAGTGGGGTGAACACATGACCCTGGAGCAGCTCATTCATTGGCTCCTCCTGCTGGTTTCAGAGGCTGAACTTCCTGTCAGCTGTTGTTCATCTGCTGTATGAAGTGTCTGTGGTCATGTGATGCCAACGCCATTCACTCTGTTTCAGCTCCAGCACTCGTTCTGGTGTTTTCAGTTCTGTATGTTTCCAACAAAAATCAAACCAAGCTCTAAACCCAACTGAGGCGTGAAATGTTAGATTTTCTCTTCACGCACCGCGAAACGACTTTTTAACCGTGCGACGTGTTTCATCAACAACAGCAACATGGTGGCGACTGAAGGTAAACACTGCGCTCCTCTCCTGGTTCTTGGCTCGTCCACACTTTGTCACTCATTTCTGTGTTTTTTACTTCCACACTTCAGTGAGCACCTGTACACGTCACGTTTCCCCCACGGGGTAAAAGGCGGCGTTAACGTTAAACATCTGGAGTACAAACACCTGGTGTGAGGATCCTGTCCAGATTCTGTTGTCTCGTAAATCACCAGTGAGACTGACCCTGTCTGGTTGTCTGCAGTTACCCGGAGCTGAAGCCCATCCAGTCCATCAACGCCCACCCGTCCAACTGCATCTGCATCAAGTTCGACCCCACGGGGAAGTACTTTGCCACAGGAAGTGCGGACGCCCTGGTCAGTCTGTGGGACGTGGAGGAGCTGGTGTGTGTGCGCTGCTTCTCCAGGTCAGTGTGAGCTGCTTCCTCACATATAGGTCCTGTGTTTAAGCATCTTCTCTGTGACACTGAGGCAGAGGAGTGAGCTGAGTTATTGCTCCTGTGATGCTGTGTGTCTGAATCTGTCTTCGCTCTGATTGGACGGACTTGTGTGTGTGTGTGTGTGTGCAGGTTGGACTGGCCTGTGAGGACTCTGAGCTTCAGCCACGACGGGAAAATGTTGGCGTCAGCCTCAGAGGATCATTTCATCGACATCGCAGAGGTGGAGACAGGTCGGTTCAGTAAACTGACGGGTTTTCTTTAAACGCAGCTCATGACGTGACTGAAACGTTTTTGAAGGCAGAAACGCTGACTTGACATTTTCCTCCACCGCGGTGCGTTTGCAGGAGAGAAGCTGTGGGAGGTCCAGTGCGACTCTCCGACCTTCACCGTGGCCTGGCACCCGAAGAGGCCCCTGCTGGCCTACGCCTGCGATGACAAGGAGGGCAAGTATGACAACAACCGGGAGGCCGGCACCGTCAAACTGTTTGGCCTCCCCAACGACTCCTGAGACCAAACGGCTCCGTTTGCGCTCTGTGGTCTGAGATCATAACTGTAGTTTGGCCTCTGTGGGCTGCAGTAGCCGTTGTCCACCAGCAGAGGGCGCCAGCTTCGTTCCCAACAACAACCCTCTGTGCTGTAATATATTGTTTCTAATGTAATATACGTGTTTTTGATATTAAACTGGTCTCTTTGTAACTCCTGACAGTCCTGAGCAGACATTTGTCCAAACACCACCTCTTATTGACTGTGATCTGTGACAGTCTGATGAGCTGATCACCTGATCACTATCAATCATATCTATATTTACTCATATAACACGTGTGAGCAGGTTGATGTCTGATGGTCTGTTTCAGTCTGGACCTGAAGCAGGAAACATTGAATGACTCTGGACCTTGAACCCTGTGAGTGTGTGTGTGTGTGTGTGTGTGTGTGTGGTATGGGGAGATAAACACACATTAACCCGGTTTACTGTATGTACACAGTCACTCACACATCTGCACCTCTTTATTACTGTTTATAAATGGAGGCCAACTTTTCTGAAACTGAGCCAACATGGCCGCCTCAGAGCCAACATGGCTGCCTCTTGAACACCAGTGTCACCAGGAGGCAGTGTCCACTTGTTGTTCCAGTGATCATTATTGAAACTTACAGAGACACATGTTGGTGTTGAACAGACCTAACATCAGGAGGACACGGTGGACATTCACTCAGCCTGGGTCCTGGTCCTGGTGCTGGTCCTGGTCCTGGTCCTGGTGCTGGTCCTGGTCCTGGTAGCAGCTGGTCCTCCCTCTCCTCCTGGGACTCGTTGCAGACCAGCAGGTTCAGTTTCCTTTCGCCTGCCTGCATTTCATTTTAATTAGGCTGAGCTCCACATGAGGAGTGAGGCGTCCAGGAGGAAGGCGGAGACAAGCTGCTGACTCACCTGTGGCCCTCGTTATGTTTGGTGTTTGACCTGAAACAGGTGGTTCTCACCTCAGAGGACAGAAGACGGTCCACACAGACAGAGCAGGAGGACACCAGCTCCAGTCCACCTCCACATGTTGTCTTCCACCACCTGCTGCTCGTGAACGAGCCCTGGCGACGTTTCAGCGTGACGCTCATACGGTGCCGTGCGCGCAGTCCCGCGGTCGTCATGGTTACAGCAACAAACACGAACGCGCCGTAAACGTCGTCGCGGTGGTTTTATGGTGTCGCTGTGGTAACGGTTGCCGCTTGGTTAGACGATCTTTGTTGTCATGGTTACAGTAATAATCACTGCGGCCGCTAGGTGTCGCCTCGCAACAGAACCTCCAGGGCTCCAGAAAACCCGGATCTCTTAAACCTGAGCCCGGATCACAACCAGACGTGACGTGTGTTCAGGCACGTTGGAGTTAGTTACCATAGTTACAGACTTTAACAGAAACATAGCAACAACATGTTGATCAGTTTGTTATCGTCACCACAGCTGTTTGCACAGTGTGATGTCAGAACAAACTCAGGATGTAAACGGACCTTGGTTCAGGACAAGTCAACATTCGTGACTTTGTTCTGGACTCGTCCCACAACCGCTCCAGTCAAACATCTGGTTCTGGTTCCTAGTCCCACGTCCTGTCCTGGTGCAGTTAGACGTCCTCTGTCCCCGCTGGTCGCAGCTGTTATTCATTGTGGCCCAGACATTGTGAAGAGGCCGGTCAATAACTGTGGATGTGATTGCCAGCGAGCATCATGGATATAAATCAAAGCCAGCTGCCTGTGGGGGTCTCCTTCCTCAGCCCGTCTGATCAGACCAGTGATGATCTGATCCGCCGCCGCACCCTTCCATTTACCGCCGGCCCATGAATCACTGGGGTTTTGGCATTTGAATGCGTCCTTACAGCTTGGTGGGACAGGATTTCGCGTCTTTAGTTGTTCTTCTTCTTGACTGTAGAAGCTGTGCAGACGCTGCCTGTCAGTGGGGTTTGACAATAAGCTGAGTGTGGTTCACGTGTTCTTGATCAGATGGACTGTTAGCTTAGCATCAGTCAGTGCTTGTGTCTTCTGTCTGTCCGTCTGTGGAGGACACACGAGGACACGTGAGCGTCTGTGATCTCGTGACTGTTTGCTTGCTCTTAACGTGTTAAAAGTGACACGTGGAGAAGGTGAAAGTGTCAGACTGCACTTCTCTGCCTCGATCAGCCTCCACATCGATCAATACTCTGATTCATTGAACAGCACATTTTCCCAAGGTGATCGTCCTCCTTCATCCAAGACGAGCTGCGGCTGATCAATCCATTCACGTACTAATGCTTCCAGACAAGGTGTGTGTGTGTTGTGTGTGTGTGTGTGTGTATCTGTTAAAGGACACTTCCAGGCCGTGCATTCTGGGTAATTGCTGCGCCGCATTGACCTCAGGCTTCCTGATTGATTTTTGGAGTTTTGTTGAGATGAGATTGTTTGATGCTCAGTCACACACACACACACACACACACACACACACATATATCCTATTGTAACATGTGATTTAAGACTCGGACGTTTGTTTCATCTCAGGGAGCTTAAAGCTGCAGCAGCTTCACTCTGATGAAGACGTTAATACGACATCACATCACACTGTCGTGTTACTTAGTTAATCGATGAACTCATCGATGAGACTCGGAGCTGAAGAGCTGAACGGCCTTGTGGTATAATTACTCACCGAAGATCTAACTGTTGTCTCAGTCATGGGAAAATATGACGTGCTTCTGTCATCTCTCTTCTCTTCTTGTCGTGTATTTGCGGAGCAGCTCTGATCATTTCACACACATGATCATGTCACATGATTTCCTCCTGGAGATCAATAAAATATTTGATTCTGACTGTGGAGACGACACGACTCATCAGGGTAATAACGTACGTTTAAATCCTGTTGCTGAGAGTCAGAAAATCACCTCTGTTGGTTGAACATCATCAATAGGTGAGGAGTTGAATACACTTCAACTTGTGTGTGTGTGTGTGCGCTCAGCAAATCCCCCCCCCCCCCCCCCCCCCCCCCCCATGTGACAACAATGGAGGATGTCCAGTTTCTAATTTGTGTTTCTGGCCTGTGGGAGTCAGATTAGTGCTGAAACCAGAAGAGCAGGAGTCAGGACTTTTCTTTCTGAGGCGATGAAGTGCTGACGGAGGCAACGCTCGGCTGCCTCGACCACCGGCTCCGGATAAAGACAAGGAGGACACACACACACACACACAGACGTATTAACACAGTGTAAAGCTGTAGAGTGGAGAAGTGTGGACAGCAGCGTCCATCTTATCGACAGCTGTTTCTTTCTTCCTCTCTGCCTCCTGATTAAAAACTGCTTCTCCACAGTTTGTCTTCAACGGAGCTACAGTTCATCCTGTTTTCTTTTTATCGTTATTAAACATGTAGTTGGATCAGAAAGGCTCTGTCTGCATGTTATTCGTTTAGGTTTTCTCCTCTATCAATGGTTTTAGCATGCTAACACGCTTAACCAACATTACAGCTGCTGTAAACGAGCATGGTAGCTAACATAGCAACAGAGCTAAAGCCTCAGTATAATGGCAGCCATTTGAGCTCTTGTTATGTGGCTAGCGTTAGCATTAACAGCTGTTTACTTACCAGTGTAGAAGAAGTGTTGAGAGTTCAGCATCAAACTTTGTCTTTGCTCACCTTCAGCCGTGGAAACCAGCACCTGCTCTTCCTTCTGTTTCTGTTTTCTCCCACTGGAGTTAGCATGCTAACCAGCTAGCCACGCACAGTTTTAGCTGTAGCTCCATCAGAGCTCCTATGGCTCAGCTGATTCAGACCTGTGCTGCTGCAGATTCAAGATTAATCAACGACCACTTCCTGTTTCACCTGGCGACTCCTTATCACGTTTTCCTTTCGTTCCCGACAAACTCTACAAGCTTCTGTGTGACCTTTGACCTTCGTCTCTGTCCTCCTCCACTGCCGTAACGAGGAAGAGCTGCTGCAGCAATTAATCTTATGTTTTTCGAATGAAGCGACGAGCAACAGTGATGGATCAGTTACTGAAGCAGGAGCGATGGCTTGTTCACCGATGATAAACTGGACTCCTCTCTGAGACTAATGGACTAATCAGAGCTGCGACACGCCACAGCCCAGGAGGAGGAGGAGGAGGAGGAGGAGGAGCAGGAGGAAGAACAGACCTAAGACAGTGAAAACACAGAAGCTTCAGCTTGAACCAGTTCAAGACGGAAAACTTAGACTGATCTCTTTGTTCAGTTGTTTTTTACTGACGTCAACATGACAACAAAACAAAACCAGCCGTCAGGACTTCCTGTCACTTTGTGATGTCACAACAAAGCAGTCACCAAGCCCCACCCACCACCTGGACCCACCATCCAACACTTGCAGGATCTGGTTCCTCTGAGTGTTTTATTCTGAAATGTGCTGATGCAGAACATGATGTGAGTGGAGCTGCAGCTCGGCCCCTGGACTCCTCTGACCTGAGGATCAGAACACACGCTGCAGGACTCATCCCACCGACGCCTCCCGCGTGTCCAACAGAAAACACGCAGCACCCAACCTGTGAGGTCAAAGGTCACAGTGCAGAACCTCTCAGTTGGCAGAACGTGGTGCTGGTTCTGATCATTGATCTGATCAGGCTTCATGTGAGACCAGAGTGACCTCCTCCTTCACTCTCCTCTCATCATGTCACTTTATCTGCAGATCAAAGTGTTAATATTTTATCACTCTCGTCGCCGCTGAGCTACTTTACGTCCACGTCTCCTCGCTCGTTAGTGCTAACGAAGCCGTCTCATTATTAGCCATTAGCTAACTGTGGTTCTGGATGACAGACCGTCATGTTCCCATGGGAACAATCCTACAGGATGAGATGCTGAGATTGTGCCATGCTTTGGTTTATGACCAGATATATGGCTCATTTTCCCATGAGCCTCTGCTGCTCTTTGTGCTTATTTATTTTCACAGAGACACAAGAATGAGAGACATTTTGTCAGTGTAACCATCACTTCTCCTCACTGTCATTAAACGCCTCGTTGGGGGTCTGATAATGATGTCATCTGTTTACAGCTACACCTGGGACCACTGGGCTCTGATTGGTCAGGATCAGAGCAGGGAGGCGGGGCTTAAAGAGCTAAAGAAAGCTGTAAAAACAAACAAACATTATTTAATCATTGAATCGTTGAAAACACTGAAACTGAAAGGAGACGTTTGAGTCACTTTCCATCTGTGGACACTTTAACCCACCTGACTGAGGCTGCACATCTGACTGTCGTGTTGTTGGCGTGACGAGTGTGTGTGGGTGGGGGTGTGTGAAGCGGGCAGCACCTGTCCTGTGTGTTTGGACAGTGTGTATGTGTGTGTGTTTGCTCAGTGATAAATGCGGTTGGTAATGACACTTTAACAATGAGTGCATTAGTGTTACAGCAGGCGTCACATCAGCAGCCTGCAGCTATAGAGCGCTCTGAGAGACGACTGCACCTGAACGCACCAGCTGTGTTATTTTTTATATCTACAGAGCTTCAGCGACTGTTTCTCCACTTTCTACGTCAGAGCAATGTTTCCTGAAGAGAAACTGTCTGCGTCCTCACAGCAAAAATAAAACTGGAGCACGTCTTCGGGCCGAACTTCGGAGGCCACGTGACTTCCTGTCTGACATCAGGTAGTAAATGGTCCGGTTGCGCTGCGTCTCAACTCAGGGTCTGATCAGGGACACAGATTTCCTTAATTTAGTGGGATCTGCAATTCTTTGATGTGAAATGTATCTTATCTACCTCCACAAAGGTCTGGGAGTCGCCACCGCCCCCCTCTGCTCTGCCGTGAGAGAGGGCTGACCGACAGGCCCCGCCCACCTGGTTACGTCTGCACGTGCGCGTGCGTCTGGAAGTTTTGTTAGTTTTAAGACGTGAAAAATGAACGACTGAAGGAACTGATGTCATTTAGTGGGTTGGACAGCAACGCTCTGTTGTTTCCACTTTGAGAGAACGAGCTCATGTGCTGCTGAAACTACACGTGTGTATTGTTTTGTTTCACAGGTTTGGTTTTTCACTAAAATAAGATTCGGACGCTGTCAGTTCTACAAAACTCAGAATCGGCAGGTCAGGCTTTTTAAAAATCGGTGATCGGCCAGAAAATTGGAATCGGTGCCCCCTTGTAGGTGCGCCCCTGGTCTGGATCCTTCAGAGGTCGCAGCCGGAGGCAACGGCTTCAGAGGCTCCTCCTCCTACGGCTGCGTCAACCTTCGGAGCACTTCCTGATTGTGTCTGAACGCAATCAACGTCCTGACGTCAAACATTTGAAAGTCTCATCTGTTTTACTCCTCCAGCAGCTCCTCAGCTCCTCAGCCACGCCTCCAAGCCGGCCATAGAGCGGGGTTACCATGGCTACAGCGAGGAGCACATCAACGTTCAGATAGCTAGCATGCTAGGTGGCTAATATTTAACGGTGTGCAAAGAATCTTGAAGGAGCCTTGACAGGTCATGACGCTGTGACGTCATCGGCCTTTATGTGTCCTCTGTAGGACGAAGCCCACACATGGCCTTCTGGTCCAGTGGGCGGAGCCACCAGGTGGTTTACCTGTAAAATCACCACCCTAGTGGAGAATCAAGTGCTTGGTGTTTATCCTCAGTCTCAGCAGAGGGTTGAGTTCAGGGGCGTCTGGTTTCTGGACTGGAGGTGCAGCAGCTGCACAAACACTGTCTGATGTGTTTCATTGGATGTCCAGTGTCTTCCAGGTGTAAAGGACGTTTCTATTGTTCATTACGTCACCTGGAGCTACCTGTCACAGGTGTGACTCCAGCTGAGTTCACGTGTCTCTGTCACAAACTCAACTCATGTCTGTTGTTTCCTGTTGCTCCAACTGTTTCCTCTGAGTTAAAGGTGTTTTCAGCGGCTCGCGCTCGTGACACGTTCACCTGGCTGCTGCCTGCAGGCAGCACGCGGACAGGCTGCGGCTGCTTGACTGGCTTCATATTGAACCATCTCCTCCTCCCCTGTCGCCATATGCTTCATCCCTGCACGAGCGGAGGCTGTGTGAGTGAGGTAATAGTGCGCACGAGGAGGGTGGCGGTGGTGGAGAGACAAAGGGAGAGAGAGAGAGAGAGAGAGAGAGAGGGAGAGAGAGGGAGGACTGCTGGATATAGGACGGCAGCACACGGAGCTCCGGCCGCAGACCGATCCGGATCCTTTGGCCGCTTCACACGCATCAGGTCAGTAAAACCAAACGCACCGTGGTCACAGAGACCGGCGGGGAGGGCGGGGCGGGCGGGGAGGTGAGGGGCTCGGTGTCGTCTTGGAGCTGTTTGTGTCTGTGAGGAGGAAGATCCGAGCTTGCTCGGTGTGAGGATGAGGAGGAAGATGAGGAGGAGGAGGATGGCGATGAGGGTGCGCACGGACGGGCTTGTTAAGGCGTGAGCTGCCAGTGTGTGTGTGTTTGTGTGTGTGTGTGTGTACAGACACATCCATCCGTCCCTCTGTGCAGGCGGCAGGTAGCTATTATCAGTCCGCTTCACCTGGGCGCGTTAGAGCTGCACGCGGAAACGGGAGGAGGCGCGCGCGCGCTCTGATGTGCAAAAATCTCTGTTTTTATGTCTCTGGTTTGGCGCCTGGAGCTCGTGCTGCGGTGACCCCCCCCCCCCCCCGGTGTGACCAGGTGAAGGCGGATCTGTTAGCGCCATGTCTCTGTAGGTGCGAGTGATGGGGGGGGGGGGGCGGTTCATTGAAAAACAATGATGGGGAGTTGCAGACCCTCAATGAAGAGGGCCGAGTCGGGCCGAATCGGGCCGAACCGAGCCGGGCCATGGTCCTCTGCAGTGTTGACGCCGGCACCGAGCACCGTGCAGCAGCAACAGCTGCAGCAGCTTCTCGGCTGGTGATGGATGGTGGAGGCTGAATTATTTATAGCTGCCAGTGCATTGATTAGCTTTATGTAATGCGCCAGTGTGTGTGTGTGTGTGTGTGTGTGTGAGTGTGAATGGGTGTGAGATGCAAGTAGCTTCTTGTAGCCAATCACACACACAGCTGAGCTGAGTGTAAACCACGCAGCAGCTTCACTGATTCATTTATAACAGAATTCCCTCCACTGAAAACATGGAGGTGACTGACAGGCAGGTGGAGGTGAAGGGGGCGGAGCCACAGAAAGAGGAGAGGAGGATGTTGTTGTGAGCTGTGACTGAAGCTCTGAGAGGAAATTAAAAAAAAAAAGTTGGATTTACAGTTCAGCAGCTGAATGTCACAGGTGTACGGTGGCCCTGAAGGGTCAAAACACCACAGCTTCAGAAAACAGCTTCATCAATCTGACAAACTCCCGACAGAAGTGTTTCTGGAGGACACAGTAAAGTGGGGGACCAGGCGAAAGGCTAACAGGTAGCTACAACTTCTAAAGTCAAGAAGAACAACTAAAGGCCCCAGACTGGTCCCTCGCTTAACTCTGTCCCCAGACTGGTCCCTCGCTTAACTGTGTCCCCAGACTGGTCCCTCGCTTAACTGTGTCCCCAGACCGGTCCCACGCTTAACTGTGTCCCCAGACTGGTCCCTCACTTTACTGTGTCCCCAGACTGGTCCCTCGCTTTATTGTGTCCCCAGACTGGTCCCACGCTTAACTGTGTCCCCAGACTGGTCCCTCACTTTACTGTGTCCCCAGACTGGTCCCACACTTAACTGTGTCCCCAGACTGGTCCCTCGAATGAGTTTTACACCAGGACATGAAGGAGTCACAGTTTAGTGACAGTGCGAAATTCAGGTGTGTAACGATGACAGATGAACAGGTTCAGTGACAACATATTGATCATTTCTGCTTCAGCTGTGTGTGTGTGTGTGAGAGAGAGAGAGAGAGCGAGAAAGAGAGAGAGAGCTGATGCGTCCATCATTCACTCTGAGTCTCTGAGGCTGTCATACATCTTCATCCTCCTCTTCATCCTCCTCTTATACTTCATCAGCTGCTGGACACAGATGTGACTTGTTTGATTAAAAAGGGGCGGAGTCAGTGAATGGCAGCCATCATGACTGACTGTAACAGGCTGAGACACCTGTCAGTCAAACACTGTCAACCCCCAAAATATCTGAAGTACTATTACTGCAGGACTGTAGTTCTTTACTGGGGAATTCTGACTTTTACTGCACTGCACTTGAAGGCAACACAGTCCACAGGACTGTGTTTTCTGGTTATGATTCAAGGTCAGAGCAGTAAAAACACCAGAGGGTGTGTCGCTTCGACCAGAAAGGCTCATGGGAGTGTGTGTGTGTGTGTGTGTGTGTGTTTGTTTGTTAATGTTGAGGTTCGATGTCACTAATGTTTGTCTGTTGTTGTGTGTTTAGTTGTGACGGAGGCGTCTGTGTCGATTAATGACCAGCAAATGTTTGTGTGGTTCAGTTCCCCATGTTGGATTAACACTGATATAATCACTGTGTGTGTGTGTGTGTGTGTGTGTGTGTTGTCCTCGCTGCAGGGGCGACTGTACGTCAGTGAGAATTCATAAAAGCAGCATTATTTATAACTGACTGAGGAAAAGCTTCAATTAGACGCCTGCAGCTCTTCATTTAGACTGAAGCTGAGGGACTCTCTGTTGTCACCACTGTTCACCCCTGTTCACTACTGTTGTCACCACTGTTCACTGCTGTTGTCACCACTGTTCACCACTGTTCACTGCTGTTGTCACCACTGTCGTCACCACTGTTCACCACTGTTCACTACTGTTGTCACCACTGTCGTCACCACTGTTCACCACTGTTGTCACCACTGTTCACCACTGTTTACCACTGTTGTCACCACTGTTCACTACTGTTGTCACCACTGTTCACTACTGTCGTCACCACTGTTCACTACTGTTGTCACTTCTGTTCACTGCTGTTGTCACCACTGTTCACCACTATTGTCACCACTGTTCACCACTTCATTTAGACTGAAGCTGAGGGACTCTCTGTTGTCACCACTGTTCACCCCTGTTCACTACTGTTGTCACCACTGTTCACTGCTGTTGTCACCACTGTTCACCACTGTTCACTGCTGTTGTCACCACTGTTCACCACTGTTCACTACTGTTGTCACCACTGTCGTCACCACTGTTCACCACTGTTGTCACCACTGTTTACCACTGTTCACCACTGTTGTCACCACTGTTCACTACTGTTGTCACCACTGTCGTCACCACTGTTCACCACTGTTGTCACCACTGTTTACCACTGTTCACCACTGTTGTCACCACTGTTCACTACTGTCGTCACCACTGTTCACTACTGTCGTCACCACTGTTCACTACTGTTGTCACTTCTGTTCACTGCTGTTGTCACCACTGTTCACTACTGTCGTCACCACTGTTCACCACTGTCGTCACCACTGTTCACTACTGTCAGCCTCCTGGTTCAGGTGACTTCCTGTGAGGGTCGACATGTGAGGACAGATTCACTGTTTTATTTATCTGCCGTCTGGGAACATGAAAGATTTATGTCACAGTACAGTAGTACAGACTCAGTACGGCTGCCTTT
>JAFELL010002764.1:0-40000 GCA_019059645.1 Caranx melampygus | reverse complement strand
TACTTCTGATTTATGTTGCTCAGTGTCTC
Organism: Caranx melampygus; assembly: GCA_019059645.1. NCBI lineage: Eukaryota > Metazoa > Chordata > Actinopteri > Carangiformes > Carangidae > Caranx > Caranx melampygus. The sequence goes on along the minus strand of JAFELL010002764.1, from coordinate 39,971 downwards.
TGCAGACGACCACTCTTCCTCCTCCTGTCGGAGCTCGTTAGTCGATCAGCTTCACTTTGATCTGTGTGACGAACAGGAACCAGAACCTGAACCAGAACCTGAACCTGAACCTGAACCTGAACCAGAACCTGGACTTGGGTCCTGCAGGTGAGGATCAGGCTCCTGGACTCAGATCATGTGTTGACTTGTTGTTAGGTCTCTTACAGAGGAGAAGTGGTCAAACAGTCAGTGTTGTGTTACACATTTACTTATGAGCCAGTCTGAGTGTGTGTGTGTGTGTGTGTGTGTGTGTGTATTTTACTCGGTGTCGTACACTGTAAATAAAGATGGACGTCACTGACTCCACCCACATGATTCTTGAACAGTGAGCTGCTCCACCACCACCCTCTTGGCAGCATCATACTCCGCCCCCTAACTCTTTGATAATCCAAATATGGTCAAAGGGGAGGAGCCTGTGTAGAGCCCCCCTCCCCCCCCAGTCCTCCACACCTTTAGTGGTTAACAAAGTGTTAACAGGAAGTGATCAGTAGAGACAGTGTGTCTGCACCAGGCTGTAAACATGCTGAGTCTGTGGAGACTGACTCACTGCTGGAGACTCGCTCTAGTGGTCGAGAGAGGAAGTGCAGCTGCTGCTGGTTTGATGCTTTGACTCTCGCTGTGGTAAATCTTGACCCACAGCAGCACCAAACGTGGATTAATCCACCGCTGAAAGTAGTCCCTGCTACATTCCTCTGTAACACACTGTTGTTGTTGTTGTTTTGCTGACAATAATAAATGTGCAGCATCTTCGCTGTTTAAAGCTAAAAGCAGAAACTCAGCAGAATCGTGGTGAGGAAGTTTTTCCCTGACGGCGGCGGGAGCAGCTCCAGCAGCAGCAGCCGCAGCAGCAGCAGCCGCAGCAGCAGCAGCCGCAGCAGCAGCAGCAGCTGTAATGGACCTGTCATCTCTGAGCTGACACGACACATCCAAAGTGTCTTTCCCTCCGCAGCACGTTTCATTAACATGTTACCCTGACAGACTAATGCTCGCCTTCCTGAGCTGCTCCCGTTCTCGTCTCCGGCCGCGAAACTCGGAAACAACTTCCAATTAAGTGGATAGGATCAGCGCGGCGTCCTGCCCGGCCCTGATAACATTATCCCACATCACGCACCGCTGCCAGTGCTGGGATTATGAAATTAAAAAAGAAAGGAGAAGAAGAAGAAGACGAGAAGGAGAAGGAGGAGGAGGAGGAGGAGGAGAGGGTGGTGGAGGATGGAAGGGAAGTGGTTTGGTGCTGGGGGATGGTAGAGGAGGGGGTGGAGGGGGTGTTTGCCCTGGAGTGCTGCTGTCAGTGATTGTATGGTGGAGCACTCGTCCCTGCGTGAAAGGCAGGGTTACGTAAGGTTTTAAAGCTTCTCCACTGTCGCCACGACGATAAGTTCAGTCTGTTGTGGAGCTGCTTCAGCTTCCAGGCCAACGACGACGCCGACGCCCACTGATCAGCTGATTACATAACATGCAGGAGTCGACTTCCTGATGCAGGTGTGGACAGGTGGGTAAGAGTCAGAGGGTGCGTTCAATGACCCCAGACCTCCGAGGTGATTCATAACATTTTCACAGTTTCTGTTTTTAATTCATTTTAAAACATGAAACTTCTCTTTTCCTCTAATGTGTTACAACACAGAGATGCAGGTGTGTCGGAGAACGCTGAAAAAGTTTGTAAAGCCACAGAGAATCACAGGGACTTTCAAATTAAAAGTCCACACACATTATCATATATGTCACATTGTAGCTGTGGGACATTCACGTCTGTGGGAAAGGACAAGGGCTGAAAAACAACGTCCCTGGAGTGTAAGGGTCTTACGTCATGAATTATACAGATGGAGGGGTGTGTGTTGTTGTTGTTGTTGTTGTTGTGTATCTGTAGGAGAACAAGAGATAAAGCAGCAATAAAAGGAGGGAGGGTGAGGACAAACTAATGAATGGGACAATTAGTGACAGAGAAAGAGCAGAGATGAAGAGATGAAGAAAAGAGTGACGTCTTTGGTTTGTTCCAACATTAACTGGGAACATTGAACTCATCATGTCTTTTCCCTCCAGAGAAAACAAGCAGCACAATTCAACTGGATGTCAGTGAAGGCATCGTCCAGTCTGAGCTGATCAATGACCATCACTGAATCTTTTATTGTCACCGATTCTGACTTTCATGTCAAGGTTAGGAACCTGCGTGTGTGTGTGTGTGTGTGTGTGTCCGTCCTTGTCACAGCAGAATCTTTCCTTTATTCCATTAACGTGTCCTTGAGTCTGTTTGTGTGACGATAAGAGAAAACGCTGTGCTGCAGCGTCTCTGAGTGATGAGCAGCCCTGACCTTTGCTTTGGCTTTGATTGGAGACCGTTGTTTGTTGTTGTTTATTCTTTGTGGTTGGAGACAGAGAAGAAGAAGAAGAAGAAAGTGAATGACAGGCGACGATGACGAGGTTCAGTGTTGATGAGGAAGATGATGATGAAGTGGAATCAGGGACATGAAACGAAAAGGTTCGATGAGCTTTGTCTTCTTCTTCCTGCCGATACGTGCTGGAGCAGGATGTGTGTGTGTGTGTGTGTGTGTGTGTGTGTGACACATGAGAAATGGAGGACGGGACAGGAAATGAGGAGAAGCTCTGAATAGAGTCTCTGAATTCATTATGATCACACCTCCCACCAGGAGCCCCCCCCCGGGTGAAGGAGATAGATACCTGTGAGTCTCACCTCAGGAAACGTTGCTGTAATCAGTTCGACGTCCAGCGACAGAAACAACGATCGACTCCCCAGGACGTCAGACATCTGGACACGTTTTCATACCAACGGGAATCGAACAACGATCCAGGCGTGAAAATGTTCACGCCCACATTTACACCTGCTGCCTCTTCACCTGTGTGTCTGTCTGTGGAGGGAGGGAGGAGGAAGGTTTGAGTCCCTGAGGTGACGCTGCTGCCCGCTGCACCACTGCGCTGCTGTGAAGCCATTCAGATCACTTCCTGTTCACACCTGTACACACACACACACACACACACAGCTAATGTATGCATGACCACACATCTTATTCTCCTCTCACGAGGTTAAGTGTGTAGCGTTTGTGTTTCATATTATGCATTAGCATACATTTGTCCTGTTATTGAAATCCTGAGTGTGTGTGTGTGTGTGTGTGTGTGTGTGTGTGTGTGTGTCTATGGAAATGAGGCTCTTCTTCCCCTGAAGCACTCGGTCACGGTTACAGATGGATTGTCCCCCCCCCCCCGGCCTCCTCTCCCCTGCCGCCTCCCAGAATAAGCTGCTGCTCCTCTCCGTCCACCGCTGCGTTCCGTCCCGCCTCACCCCCCCACCTCACCCCCCCTCCGCTCAGCGCCGGCAAATATTGGCGAAGCAAAATGACACCAGGGGGGCGAGGGGAGCGGGCGGGGGGGGGGGGGGGGGGGGGGGTCCGCGTCCAAATGGAAATGCAGTTGTGGTTCAGCAGCTGCAGTAACTGTGTTGGATCTGATCTGAGCTGACGGAGGCGGTGGAGACAGACGTCAGCGCGGACCAATCAGCGGCCAGGACCGAGCAGCCGACACCAACATCCAACTTTACCGAAAACAACTTAAAACCAGCTGAAAATTCAATAAGCGTTTAAATTGATGAAGTCATACGTTTCCATGGTAACACTGCATGACTCACCTGTGCTGGTGGGAACACGACCTTTAAGGACGTGCGTCTCGTTACTTCATATGAAAATATGGACGAGTTCAGAAGATCACACCGTCGTTGGTGATCATTGGTCACCTGGTTCAGTGGGTGTGGTCACAACATGACCAGCCCACACACTGACATTAAGTTGCAGAGCCAGAGGAGCTGCGTCTGGAGTCCATCATCATCATCATCATCATTATAGAGGATCTGCAGACGAGACGAGAGCCACAGACTGAGGGACTGGATGGGTGGATGGATGGATGGACGGATGGGTGGATGGGTGGATGGACGGATGGACGGATGGATGGACGGATGGGTAGGTGGATGGGTGGAGCTTCAGAAAGTGAGACTGTTGTGGTTTCTGAAATATTAATGAGCAAAAAGGTGACGGCCTTTTATTGTGGAGACGACTTCCTGTTTGCTCGTGTGTACAGTGAACATTCTCTATACTTGTGTGTGACATCATGCAGGAGGACGTCAGCTGATTGTCTCTGCGTCGTGTGTGTTGAGTGTGTGTTGAGTGTGTGTTGAGTGTGTGTTGGAGGCCTGAACGGTGAAATCTTCGTGGCTGGTTCTGAGCTGATCCTCTGGTGTGGAGTTACAGGCAGATGAGCCTCAGTTATTGATCTGTGATCGGGATTCCTGTCACCGGGCCAGAGAGTGTTAAGAAGATTCAATTGTCTGTTGTTTGAACATCAGCCTCCATCTGTCTCCTCCTCCTCCTCCTCCTCCTCTTCCTCCTCCTCCCCCTCCTCCTCCTCCTCAGTGTCTCTGTTGACAGGTTGAAGAGGAAGAGAACAGGGAAGAGCTCAGGTTTCTGTCGACCAGTCGTGTAGTAACAGGATTTCTGCTTCCTCGTCCTCAGGTCCAGCAGAGTGAAGACGCTCGACGCCTCGACACACAAAGGAGGACAGTGAGACAGACAGAGACCTCCTCAGACCTCTGACCTCTGACCTCTGACCTCGGTGGCTTCATGCTCAGATCTCTTCAGCTTTGAGAAGAACAACAGCACCAATCAGCAGGAACCATGGATTTTGTAATGAAACAAGCTTTAGGAGGTGAGTACGACTGCAGCTGATCTGTGGTTCAGGGGTCAGGCCTTTGCTCAAGGGCACTTCAGTGAAGACAGGTCCTGCACACTGACACACACCACAGTGTAATACTGTTCTGCTGCTGCTGCTGCTGCTGCTGCTGGAGCTGCTGCTGCTGGAGCTGCTGCTGCTGTTGCTGCTGCTGCTGCTGGAGCTGCTGCTGCTGCTGTTGCTGCTGCTGCTGCTGTTGCTGCTGCTGCTGGAGCTGCTGCTGCTGGAGCTGCTGCTGCTGTTGCTGCTGCTGCTGCTGGAGCTGCTGCTGCTGCTGTTGCTGCTGCTGCTGCTGTTGCTGCTGCTGCTGGAGCTGCTGCTGCTGGAGCTGCTGCTGCTGCTGTTGCTGCTGCTGCTGCTGTTGCTGCTGCTGCTGGAGCTGCTGCTGCTGCTGCTGCTGCTGCTGCTGGAGCTGCTGCTGCTGCTGGAGCTGCTGCTGCTGCTGCTGCTGCTGGAGCTGCTGCTGCTGCTGCTGCTGCTGCTGCTGTTGCTGCTGCTGCTGCTGCTGCTGGAGCTGCTGCTGCTGGAGCTGCTGCTGCTGCTGCTGCTGGAGCTGCTGCTGCTGCTGGAGCTGCTGCTGCTGCTGCTGCTGCTGCTGCTGCTGTTGCTGCTGCTGCTGCTGCAGCTGCTGCTGCTGCTGCTGCTGCTGCTGCTGGAGCTGCTGCTGCTGCTGGAGCTGCTGCTGCTGCTGCTGCTGCTGGAGCTGCTGCTGCTGGAGCTGCTGCTGCTGTTGCTGCTGCTGCTGCTGCTGCTGCTGTTGCTGCTGCTGCTGCTGCTGCTGCTGCTGCTGCTGCTGGAGCTGCTGGAGCTGCTGCTGCTGCTGCTGCTGCTGTTGCTGCTGCTGCTGCTGCTGCTGCTGCTGCTGCTGCTGGAGCTGCTGCTGCTGGAGCTGCTGGAGCTGCTGCTGCTGCTGCTGCTGCTGCTGCTGCTGCTGCTGGAGCTGCTGGAGCTGCTGCTGCTGGAGCTGCTGGAGCTGCTGCTGCTGCTGCTGCTGGAGCTGCTGCTGCTGCTGTTGCTGCTGCTGCTGCTGCTGCTGCTGCTGCTGGAGCTGCTGCTGCTGCTGCTGCTGCTGCTGCTGCTGCTGCTGCTGTTGCTGCTGCTGCTGCTGCAGCTGCTGCTGGAGCTGCAGCTGGAGCTGCTGCTGCTGGAGCTGCTGGAGCTGCTGCTGGAGCTGCTGGAGCTGCAGCTGGAGCTGCTGCTGCTGGAGCTGCTGGAGCTGCTGCTGGAGCTGCTGCTGCTGCTGCTGCTGCTGCAGCTGCTGCTGGAGCTGCTGGAGCTGCTGCTGGAGCTGCTGGAGCTGCAGCTGGAGCTGCTGCTGCTGGAGCTGCTGGAGCTGCTGCTGGAGCTGCTGCTGCTGCTGGAGCTGCTGGAGCTGCTGCTGGAGCTGCTGGAGCTGCAGCTGGAGCTGCTGCTGCTGGAGCTGCTGGAGCTGCTGCTGGAGCTGCTGCTGCTGCTGGAGCTGCTGGAGCTGCTGCTGCTGCTGCAGCTGCTGTGGTGATGATTCTCCTGCAGAGGAGCAGCTTCACATCTGTGGAACAAACACATGAGATGTTTGGTAACTCACTTCAGTGTATCTGCTCTTGAAGCGTCCACTCTCTCAGCTGTTCCCATCAGTATTATTATTGATAATCTGACCTCAACAGGGACTTGTGTCAGTTTTAAATGGATCAGACTCATCAGTCCTGATTATTGATTATTGATTTGATCCACTTTCAGAGAAACTGATCCGATTCAGTTTCCACCATCTGTCTCCTTCTCTTCTTCTCTTCCTTTTTCTTGTCCTTGACTCATTCAACAAGAGCAACAGGATAAAACAGCCAGGGACTGCTCCTGTGAGTGAGGGGCCCCCGGGGGCCACAGGTCAGTGCCTCCTTAAATCAGGCCTCTTATCTGGCTTCATCAGCTCAGTGACCAGCAGCCACAGTGAAATGAGATTTACTCCTTTATAGGTTGCTCTGCCACTCTCTCTCCCTCCGTCCTCCATCTTCTCTCATCCCCCATCACTCCTTTGTTTCTACTCCTCCTCTTCCTCTTTCATCTCCCTCCCCCCACTTTTTCATTTTCACTCCACACCTCTAATTCTTTCCTTCTCGTAAATCTTCTCCTTCATCATCTGTCTGCTGTGTGTCTCAGTCCGGCACCAACTCGTTTTCGTTGCGATTGTTTCACAGATTCGTCACGAAGGAAGATTCAGGACCGAACTGAGGATTTCTTGATTCATCTTCTGTCTCTTCACTCGTCCTTTTAATTCTTCCTGTTGCCGAAGTGCTGTCAGTCTTTGCTATGGACACGTAGCCTGGCTCCGCCCACCTATGTACTTGCGCTCAGTGTTCATTTCCCTTCAGCGCTCTGCCTACAAGTGAAATGCTTTCCTGGCTTTGCTCCTGCAGAGGATCTACCAGCCAATCAGTGAACAGAGAAAGAAAGCGTGCAATTCCACTTATTCACCAAAACTCTGCTGCTTTTAAAAAGGTTTGTGACCGTTGGACATGTTAACATGGGAGTCTACGGAGACTGACTCAGTGTAGGAGACTCACTCCAGTGGTCAGGAGAGGAACTGCAGCTGCTGCTTCAGTTTCATGTTTCAGCCTCAGTGGTTGTTGATACTTGGTGGAGACAAGAGGTCATGTGACGTGAGGTGCAGACGGGGGTCATGTGATGTCTGCTGCTGAACCAGGTGAAGTGAAAGCCATGAGAAAAGGCTGAAAGCCCTGAAACCATCTCTGGACAGTGAACACACCACAGCAGCAGCAGCAGCTCCAGCAGCTGACGTCAGTGCAGTGTGTTGGTTAATAAACCTGAAACATTCACATCACATTCAGTTCAGTCTCACTGCATCTCTGCCTCTGTCTTCATCCATCAGTCCCCCCCCCCCTGAGCCTGGTGTAACCCCCCACACCCCCACCCTTCCATCCCTAATGGACTCTCCTGCATCTCTCTCCATTCAGGTCCTACTCCTGTTCCTTTAACTCTATCAAACCTCTGCTCTCCCTCCTTCCATCCCTCCATCAGTGTGTCAGTGTGTGTTACAGACCATAGACCCCCACCTCCTTCACCCCCGCCCCACCTCATCTGCCCAGACCAGGTTGAAGTGTTGTAATTTACCTCCTGCAGAGGTGTGCTCTAGTGCTGTGACCTTTTCTCCTGGAACAGACTGGCATTTATTTCATTGGGACACAGCTGGTCATCCATGAATATATACAAGCAGCTGCAGCCACACACACACACACACACACATCTAAAAACACATGCATTGTGGAAAGAACAAGCACACACACACTCAGACAGATGAGGTTTCATCTGTGCTACAGTCCCGGGGGAGAATGAGACCGTTCTGAGATGAAGTGCTGCAGCCAGTGGACTGTTGTGTTGAGGTGGGCGTGTCAGGACATCAATCTAACAACAACCCTGCAGTGTTTCTCATGCATAGAAATGACTCTGGAGCCACAAACCAAATAGATTTTCCACCCCCCACAAAGATTTTCACATCTCTATTTTATGGACTCACGATATGAACCTGCTAGAAAGTTATGAAAAAGTGTCCATTCAGTCCACGTCCACACAGACACCGTCCTCTGTGTCCAGTTCAGCTGCAGCCAAACTTTTATCTAATTTAGCACACACACGTGCACACACATGCGCACACACACACACCCGAGCCAGGCCTCCACTAATGTCATTAGGTGTTCGTCACCTCCTGACGCTCTGATTGGTCCAGACTGAAGTATAGATCTCAGCTGCGGGCCACAGATTGTATTCACTGGTTGTTTAATTAGAAATCAGATTCATCAGAGTTTCCACGTTGTGTTAGATTAATCAGCTCAGGACAGAGCGCTCGATACCATGGACCAGCATCTGGTCAAATACACTGCATCAGTCTCACTGCCGTTTTAAAGCTGACATGGTGGATGTAGGAGAGACGTCTCGTCAAACCGCTTGTGGTCTGAGATGCGTTCGTCCACATTCCTTTCATAGTGTAAACGTTAATGCGTCCTGAGGCGTGTAAGACAAGGATGAAGCAGGAAACAGGTCATGATGATGAAAAAGAAGGAGATGGATGATGATAACGTACCTGTTGGTGTTCACTGGGCGACAGTCGTGCACGTGTGGTACTGTGTGTGCGGTCCTTTGTAGTGAAGTGATGCGGCAGTAACATAAATCTGGACACAAGTCGTCAGTGGGACACAGGAGACAGATGTAAATGGTGACGGTGATGTGTCTTGCTGTCCACTTGTGACCTGATCATTCAAGATGCCTTTTAATGACAGGTGTGAACAGGCTCTCTGAACCCTTGTGGGCTCCAGACGATGACCCTGGTGACCCTGGTGACCCCAGTGACCCTGACGACCACTTAGAGCCAATAACAGGTTCCAACACTTCAGGTCATGACAGGAAAACTCTACAAATGTCATTAGCAACATTACATCTCAGTTTGCTTCCAGTCGGTTCAGTCGGCCTGAAATCGTCCTCACGTCGTTGTTGGGACGATGAAATGAGCAAACACACCTCACTGTCTCTGAAATGCAGCACCTGAGGCTCTGTGCCTGTTTCCTGTCTCACGACAGATACCATCAGAGCACTGAGTCTGTTCCCAGTGGCGTCTTCCTTCTCTGACCTCTGCAGGATATCAAACACATGAACGTCGCTTTTTTCTCATAAAGAGGCTGAAAGAAAAGACGATGTGAAGATAATCTGTCCCAGATCAGCGTGAACCGGTCCTGACCGGGCGGCTGCAGGACGCCGTTTCATTTCCTGCGCAGGCGACAGGAGGACGAGCAGGCGAGGACGGTGCGATGACAGGAAAGTAGGCAGAGACCAGAACCACGTGGTTTCTGCTGCTCGAGAGCACTTCAGCAGAACATGTGGGTTTGAGAGTGGGTTCAGTTCGGCCGATGACATCACCACAAGGCCAAACTAACGTCTGATGGATGCCGCAGTCCGTCCAGGCACTCATGTGACTTACGAGGGCGTAACTTTGCAGTGGAGGTCATTCATTATTTAGATGAGCTCCATTTTTCAAACCCCTCCACCCCGAACAAATTACCCAGCAGCCCTGCTCTCCGTCTGACTGGCTGTGGGGGAGTAAATGGTGCATGTCTCGTCTCTCTGACTTCCTCTGCCTGGTGTCCTCCTCCTAACCAGACTCATTTTCTCTGTCATTCCAGCTCAGGCCTCCTCCCCTCCGTTTCTGCATTTTACTTTCTCTCCACACTTGATCCTCCCTGTTCCTCTGGAAGAAGAGCTGCTCGCTTTTCCCCACTGAATTCATTTCACAGCCAGTTTTCTTTTTTTGATTCATTCAGTTTTTGAATCCAAACCAGGAGCTTGTTCTCCCCCTGTCTCTGTCCATCTCGTCCCGTCCCTGCTCAGTGGACGGCGGTAATCAGCCGTCCAGCCGTGAGGACTGGGTGCTGGGCTGTTGTCCGTCCGACATGTTCCAGCCCAGTTTGCACTTTCAGACAAATATTACGTGACGTCTTCTAGTTCCAGCGATGCCGTCTTCGCTCTCAGGCCTCGTCTCGAGATGATCATTTATCTAACCTTGTATCCAGGGAGCCTTTGCTTCTATGACACTGATCTGATTCGCAAACAAATAACCTTGTCTTTCTGAAAATCGTAAATATCTTACTGTTTTGACCGATTCTCATTTCAGCAGAGACTTGAGGGAGCTTCAGCTCCTCTGGAGCCTCAGCTCACTAATGTCTGGCTGTGCAGGCTCTCAGATGCTCATGACTGTGTTCTGAGAACCATAATTAATGTGGATGGAGGAGAAGAAGATGCACTTTCACATGTAGTGTGGATGTCTTACACTTCATTCCTTAATCAGCTTCAACAAAATCCACTTGATCAATCACATCTTCGCTCCCAGTGTCCGTTGGAGCGTTGGAGGAGCTGCAGCTCCCATAATGCCACCATATCTCCGCCTCTTCAAACCGCAAGCTTTTGTGCCATAAAACCCCTTCGGCACAAAGACATGGTCCATGGAAAGACTGAATGAAGTAATGAGCAATTGAATCCACAATAAGAGGACGGGTCCTGTTTGAGCACTTAGCCTTGAATCAGCCACCTTTGTCTGCAGAGAGAAACTGTTGGCTGGTGTGGACGGATGGAGGAGGTGGAGAAGCAAAGGAGAGGAAAGAGGAGGAATGAACCAGTCCTAACTGGAGCAATGCAACAACAACAGAGGAGGAGAGGACACAGAAGGAGGACGGAAGAGGTCGGTGGATGGATGTGAAGGGTAAAGACACTGTGGGTCAAAGAGACAACCCTGACGCTCTCAGGAGAGAGACGTAATGCCTCCACCTGCAGCCGGTCGTTCCTCTGGTTGGAGTTCTTTTATACAAACCCTCAGTTTGTTGTGGGTCGACAACATGATTCATCTAATTGTGTTTTACCTTTTCAGCCCTGCAGACAGACAGGTGCCTGGGCTGAAGCATCTCCACATGCAGCCGCTGAAATGAATCTTTCTGTGGCTGACATGAAAGCTGACGTGTGTGATCAGGACAGGACTTTGACTAGATCTGGACCTTCATGTGAACTCTTGACCTTCAGGTGTTTGCTCACACACACAAGCACATAGTTGCAGTACATATGGTGTGTGTTTGACTTTTTTAATGACAATGACACAACGGACAGTCTGACCTTAACCTGGCTCCCCAGTGAGTCCTGGGGAACAAAAGCCAACCCACCGTCTGTGAGCTAATTTGTCATCCTTAGGTTTTCTGCCACCACACAGTGCTGCGGGGTAATTAGTACCAGTGTATGGGCCTGCTGCAGAGCGACAGGGCCGACCACCCCCGGGTCCATAAACCCAGGAGGGAACCACATGGCCCTTAAAGCCACGATCCTTCACAGCTGTTTACTGAGAAATGTTCTCTCTTGTGCTTAAAGAGGCAGTAACTCAGCTTTTTACTGCCACACACCACCAAACGACGCGATGTGTCTGAGAGTCGATGTGTTGGTGATCAATAATCACTGTCTGAAACATTAATGTTTAATGACCTCTCTGCCTCCCAAATTTCTCTGTCAGTCAGGAACTGAACCACCTCCCCCCACACATGCGCTCGGATGACCTTATCGCCCATCTCTGGTTTCTTGGTGACACTGAATGACATTGAAATGATATTGAATATTAAAAATGAAATGTCTATGTTTTAAATCTAGATTTTTAACAAGTCCTGTGTTATTTTAAAGATAATCAGACTCAACTTATCAAACTCAGCTCAATACTGAAACACCCTGTGCCCGTCTGTGTGGCAGCATCCTTAGCATGTGCCCTACTAGACATCAGATACAGATCCTCTTGTTCAGGCATGGGGAACCTGTTCCACAAAGGGCCAGTGTGGCTGCAGGTTTTCTTCCCGACCAAGCAGCAGCTCACCAGACTGGACTCATTTAATCAACTGACCTCAGTCTTCAGACAGCTGATTGGTCAAACTGTGTGCTCTTGATTGGTTGGAACAAACACCTGCAGCCACAGCGGCCCTCTGTGGAACAGGCTCTCCATGCCTGCTATAGTTCCTACAGATCCTATAATGTTCATGTGTGGTGCAGAAAATACAGCTTTCCATTGTTTAGACTTGTCCCTCTCCGCAGTGAGGAAGTATATTTAGCCCTGATTCTGGCTTTGGCTAAAAAAAGGCACTGGATGCCAAACTAGGCCGCCAGAGGCAGATCAATACCCAGATGAAGTTTTCTCTCTGCTGGAGGATCCATAATTCATACACTCTCAGGTGGTCCTGTATTTACTATCGATCAGAGGGAGGCAAGAACAGCATTATTGATGGGCTGGAGGGAGTCGCTTTCACGCAGAGGAGGCAGCTTCTGTCACAGATGAAGAGATGAGCAGAGGCAGAACAAAAGGAGGTGGTAACCACTGTGGAGGTGTCACTGTGCAAGAGCCTCAGTCAACCTGCCCTCAGCAGCACACTTTAATGATCAGTCAACATGTCCAAGACTCTGCCAGATAATAGTGTAAAATCCCAGAGTCCAGTCTGATGTCGAGCTGCTGCTTGTTTCTTGTTAAACCCACAGTTTAAACCCAAACAGAGGCTGATTGACATTTTAAATCAATTACTTGAAATTATTTTCAAAATGGCAAATTCTTGGGGCGTCGTGTGGCGCAGTGGGTTGAACAGGCGCCCCTGTGCAGAGGCTACAGGCCTCGCTGCAGCCGGCCCCAGTTCGAATCCTGAATCTGGTGGCCCTTTGCTGCCTGTCACTCCCCCTCTGTCTGCCTCCCCACTCCCCGTCTCTCTCAACTATCCTATCAATTAAAGGCAAAAAGCCTTAGTGAATTGAGTCCCACCATTTGCAGTGACTTGACACTTTGAAAGCTTCAGCTCTCCTTCTGTGGAGGTACAGCACCCTCTACCTGTGATGGCACAAAGTCACCACCTATCACTGGTCTATGTTTAATATCTCTGGTATGAACCAGACTGAGTGTATTGCTGTGATGCTGCGGTACAGGTAGGGCTGACAGATGGCTGACACCGGATAGAAGAAAGTGTCTTCCTCTGTCTCAGTGGTTCTTCGATGCTTTCCAGCTGGCTCCTCTTCCTCCTTCTTGTTTTCCAAGACAAATCAAGGATCCTCAAAGAACCCTGTTGTCATATAATCCCCAGAACTGCTGATGGGCAGCGTTTTCATGGCCCAAAGTGACAGAGTGGGAGTCAGTGTGTATATGGTCTGTTGTTGAATTTAGCAAATTCTTGACAGTGTTGGTTAAAGACTGCAGAGTAACTCAGAATAAGCCTCAATGATCCTGTTCATGTGTGAGGCTGTGATGCACCAGATTCGTTTGTTTGCTCCATTCATGTGGTTTTACTCTCTGGCACATTGAGCCATAAACTTACACCGAGATGGAATTTTGTGAAATCTATCTATCTTGTGAACATCGTGACAAACGTTTCAGACTGCCAAACTGCTGAGCTGTAATATCTGTTTTTCTTTGTCCAGGTGCCACCAAAGACATGGGTAAGATGCTGGGTGGGGAGGAGGAGAAGGATCCGGATGCAGCCAAGAAAGAGGAGGAGCGGCAGGAGGCGCTGAGGCAGCAGGAGGAGGAGAGGAAGGCCAAACATGCCCGCATGGAGGCAGAGAGGGAAAAAGTACGGCAGACCATCAGGGACAAGGTAGGAAAAACCTCCACTTCCTGCCTCCCTACACCTGTACATTGCTTCCTGTTGGCCTTTTCAATGCAGGGCCACAAGGACCAACAGGATGCAAAGGTCAGAGACCACTATCACATTCAAGAAGCAACCCTAACCCAAGGTTCTGGTAAAAGACTCCTCTTGTGTTTTCCCTGAAGATTTTGGATAAACACGATTTAAAAAGTTTACAACCGTCTCAACCTCGTCCTTATTACATACCATTTGGTAGATTAGTTATATAAGCAACATGGACAAACAGTACGTAGTGAAGTGGCACCGGGGCAGAGCCCGGACTGGTTCAAGATCTGTGGTCCAGAACAGCATTCAGCAGGTCAACCCAGTGTACAACAGGGTGTACTTACTTACACATTCACCATGATTTTCTTTCCTTGCACATCATTTCTTGTCCTGTCTTCACTCAGTATGGGCTGAAGAAGAAGGAGGAGAAGGAGGCGGAGGAGAAGGCAGCCATGGAGCAGGCCTGTGAGGGCTCACTGACGCGTCCAAAGAAGGCCATCCCAAGGGGCTGCGGCGATGACGACGAGGAGGACGAGGAGAGCATCCTCGACACTGTCCTCAAGTTTCTGCCTGGACCTCTACAGGACATGTTCAAGAAGTAAAAAAGAAACAAATCAAACGAACCCTAAATTCAGGGTCCAGTCTAGCCCGGGCTAGGCTGCGGGGCAAAGGGAGGAGGGATCTTTGTGTCAGGGACAATGGGTTGAGTGAACTTTAAAGGTTTGGGGATAGGAGAAATCGGGGGCTCCAGCTGGTCAGGGTACTGGTAAAGAGAACTGGTTTGAGTGTAGATCTGACTGGGGTGTGTAGAAGTCTGTGGGATCTGGGGAAAGGGTTCTTGCCAAACTGTTAGAGGCTACTCACTGCCTTTCTAGAAATCTTTTAATTTGTTCTTTTCTACTCGAAGACGACTGCGTCATTCTTCCCTTTTATTTGCCACAATTGCTGTACAACCTTTTAACTGCCACTTAGCACATTCTTACACTTGACGTATTTTTCCTTCTCTGGTTGTTATTTTTACACCCGTAAAGATCAGACAGTGGTTGGCCACCACCTGCTGCCAGCCACTGCTGACCAATGGAGAACAGTATTCCCTTAAAAGAGGACAGTGGACACTTCTGTCCTTCTGCCTGTGTGGTTTTTCAAATGGCACTGCCACCATGTTTTCCAGTAGATGGAGCATGTTTTCTTGATTTCAGTGGGTGTTTTCTACTTTTATGAACCTGGTGTAGGTCTTTATATTAAAGAAAATAAAATCAGCATTTGAGTTTTTAGGACATGTGCCTTCATATCATCTCCTCCAGCAGAGGAATTGTAAATGAGGGTTTCATTTGGAGTCAAACAGGTGTACAGTTGTTGGTAGCATGTTGTTGGTAGTTGGTGACACGTGTTCAAAGATACAAAGATCACTTTTGGGATAATGTATTTGATAATGTATAGGCTGGCTGGTTGGCATATTTTGGGGATTCCAAAAGTTAAAACCAGGGAGCTTGAAATTGCAAAATTTCGAAGGTTTAAGACTCGACAAAAATAAATCCACTGGCTACGAGCTTCCAAAGATCTGACTGCTGAGGAAGAAGTTTTTATTTCCTGCTACTTCCACCTCTAGTTTTACAAAAGCTAGACATTAGAGGCCTGTCAGCTAGATAGACTGCCACCATGTGAGGAAACAACAAACTTGTGATGAATTTAAAATCAAAAGAACTTTGAATCAGCTCCTCGTTCCCTCTTTGTACCTTTTTTCAATCCCATCTTCAGAAATAAATCACCACCCTTTTGTCCAAATATACAGATTTAAACACAGCTCAAAGTAAAGGTCGAACCAAGTCCTCATGATTTTATGTAGTGTGGTCCCCATAGACAATCAGAGCATTAACCATTGGGAAACATATGGGGTAGGTGTGTTGTCACATGTTGTCATTTCCTGTTACACCATCCAGGTTCTACATGAAGCACTTGACGAACTATTGGTATGAAGTGGCTCATTATTTAGATCATTAATACTTTGTTTTTTTCCTCCTCACACCACAATGCAAGTGCAAGTCATTGTCTGTTTACTTTTTACTTTTTATAAATGTGCAACTGGAAATGTGATTTTAAAATCATATTTCATCTGAGCTAACATTTGTCCTCATCTTTAAATCCATAAGTTCACCATGACCCAAGTCCATCAACATCGAGACCAAAGAAATACTGGTGAGACCTTACTATTTCTTTTGTCACCACTGAACTTGGTTTTTATTTTTTACATGTAAAGGCCTGTGGGAGAAACGATCCAACCGCCGCCAAACTAAAACAACGCTCTCCTGTTTCCACGGAGGCTGAATAAGACTAGAAAACTGAACTGAAGTTTGAGCCCAGGAAAAACTTGTCCGTGAGTCGTCACATCTCACTGCCTGAAAAGAGCTCTTTTAGAGTTGAGTATACTCTGCATCCTGCATCTCTTAATCCAACAAAATATCATAGTGATTTGTCATTTAGCGTTTAAGTAGACGTGCTGTAAATGGAAACAATCTCTACTTAGTGAAACTACCTGAATATATAGACATGTATCGATAAAACAAAGCATGTTGGTTATTCCTAAACGATCCGGTGGCTTCTCAGTGGTTAGTTATGCGACGGTGTATGAATAATACATTGTTCCATGAGTTTGTAATTTAGAGTCATTTAAAGGTTTAATAAGACTAATGATGAAGTTGTCATAATCACTGTAAGAGCATTTTCCTTCTTTTCATTTTCTAGCAGATAGGACTTTTCACTAGACAAAGCCATATTGTTTAGATCGCAATAATTACTTAAGATTATAAAAGAAGATATTTCAGCATCGAACGTCAAATGTCTCATGTTTGTTTTCTGTAGAAAAAAAAAGAAAAAACTTCAGAAAGATATTTGCATATCTGTTTGTAAAACTTCACCATTCTTGTATCTTTAAACATGTATACTGACGTATACACAAGGAAAATGTTCGTAGAAAAAAGGAGCCATTGTTGTAATTGTCTCAGTGTGTACTACATGTACTCTAAGTGTGTGTGTTTATGTGTGTGTCTTTCTACGTGTCTGTGATGTGAGACCATGTCTTTGATTCATATAGTCCTGGTTTATACTACGTAAATGTGTCTTTGAACTATTTTGTGCACAGGCAGGAACAGGGGCTCCTCCCTCGTTGTGCCATGTCTAAAAACTATATAATACTTAACACATTCCTTTCAAATGTTGAGCATGCAAATGTTTGGTAGAGAAGAGAATAGACCAAATGTCCGTAGACAAAAAAAAAAAAAGACAATTTCCTGTTTCTGTTGGAGTCTCCAGGCAACAGAATCTGTGTGCTGGATCCAGAGTTGGGTGGTGCGATGGGCTCGTTGCGTGTTGAGTGGAGGTTTGAGGAGGTTTAAGGCCGTGATCACACAAGAGATTGGATATTCAGCTGAGACTCAAAGCTTATCTGTTGACGTCGCTACAACACACTGAAGCTGCAGCTGATTCACACCAGAGAACAGAGCGTCACACAAATAAGAACTGTGAGTTTGACAGTTTCAGTATCTTTTTGTGGCCTTTGATTCCAGTTTGTCCTGCAAAACCACAAATGTCTGACAAAAGGTAACAGTTGTTGTTGCTTTTTTGTAAAACCACGACAGACTTGCAGGTGACAGCAGCAGATCACCAGCAGCCGTCGTCCCTCTGAGGCGACGCTGTTGAGTGAGGGATATGACAGCACTCACACAGTTGTGTTTACAGATGTTTCCAGTTGCAGTGAGCTCTAAAGTCGTCCTGTGTGATCGCAGCCTGAAGGCATCAGCTCTCAGGTGAACTGACAGCTTTTCAAAGGAAAATGGGGGATGTGCAATTAAAAAAAAAAAAAGATACTGTAACTGAAGTACTTTTTCTCTTAACCTTGGTGTGGTACTAAAACTTCTCTCCATTTCTGTTTCAGTGTAAAGTACATGTGCATGATGTGCCATGTCTCTGTATTAGAGACCATCCTGCAGAGAGATGTATTTTAATGCAGTTGCGCTGCTCATCTTCATACACGCACCATGTGTATGTGCGAATAATGCATGAGCGTCACCACAGAGATGAGAGGAACTGGTTGCATTGAGTGTGTGGAGCTTTGTTTGAGCCGTCTGAGGAGGCTCGTCTCAATTTATATGATTTATTACATCGACACAGGGATTTACTCTGTTCCCCTTCCACCCAAGCACAGGACAGTTTCACCTACAGCGAGTGGAATAAGCGCTTTCAAGACTTATATGGATAGGGAATACCAGTTGGGGGGGGGGGGGGGGGGGGGGGGGGGGGGGTATAAATCCTGGACTAGGCTTAATTCATGGGCCCTTTGTGGAAACTACAGCCATACATCCTCTGTATGTAAAATAGTCTCTCAGCGGGACTCGTCTCGAGGCGTCACAGCATGTGAACTGCCTTTGAAAAGGGCTATTACCATGTCGTGTGAATGAGAGGTTAGTGCTAACTCATCTGTCGCATCCGTGCTTGTCCTGATAAGACGTGTTGTCGTTCTACTCACTCTGGTTGCATGAGATACTTCAAGTGTGGGAAACTGTGTTTGTAGAGTGACATGTTGTTTTAGGAGCCGCTGAGACTCCTCAGTCTAGATCCAGTCCTTTGTCTGATAAAGTAGGGGCTTATGAACAGCAAGGATGATTTTACATGGAACGTGTGAACTGTGTATTTTCCTAAGAGAGACGTAGATGTGGGTAAATGAGAGCGAAATGAAAACCGCGAGTGATTTTGAACAGAAAGGCCTCAAAGACGTGAAACAGCCACATCAGCTCCTGGCAGGCGTCGCCTCCGAAACGTCTCATCTCATGGTCCAACCACTGATGATGATGTTTTTATTTTGGTGAGAGACTCGAGCGAAAGAGACAGCGGCTGAAGAACTGGATTATCAAAGCATCTTCTGTTGTCAGGAGCCCAGAAACATTCAGAGACCTTAGAAACAGGCTTAGCTCAGAACTGCCATTCGAAACCACGATTCATCCCCCCCTCAAAAAAACAAAAAAGTGAAATAAAAGTAAAGATCCTCCGTGTGGTTTGGGGATTTCCTCGTGACTATTACACAAAAAATCACTGCCAGTGTGTTTCAGATGCACCAGGGATGTTGACTTAGAAAACTTTATGAAATGCAGTGACTGAGAGAGAGAGAGAGAATATTTTAGATCAAAACTTCCCTTTAAACTTTATTGTCCTGATGATGTAATGATGCCATAACTTTTGCCTTTTTCTTAACATTTCACATCAACGTGTATCATAGTGACTGCCCTGGTGAGCACTGCCAGCACACACACAGAAACAAGCACTAACGTGTCTTACTCAAACGCAAATGTTTTCAGGAAGACGACACACGAAGACGTTTGTCTTCATTACCACGTTTACGTTTCCGTCCCGTGGACATAAGGTTGGCGCTCGTCACCTTGCTGTGAGCACAACCGTTACTGTGAAGAGAAACTCCTTCAATACATTCCAGTCTTTTTTGGCATTTGCACTAGATTACGTTGAAATGTTAACTGACATCGTTATGGCATCTGTGAAGTCACTGCCGTGTCACTCGGCTGTGTGTTACTTACTGTTTGCCTTTAAAACGGTAAAGTTGAAAGGCATGAGATGTAAAAAAAAAAAACAAAAGAAGAAGAAGAAGAGAAAAGAAAGAAACAAGCGTACCCACCACCACAGTGACTGAGGTTCACTACCTTGCAGACTTCCTTTAAGTTCGGCCACATGTGCCAACAACCAACACGTATGGTGATGTTCAGTGGTTTGCTGATGATGTCACCGTGTCCAGGTCCCGTCACTGGCTGCTGCAGCAGCTGGAGGTGCAGGGCTGGTAACGATGTCTGATGACAACACGCGTGTGAAGCACATGAGGGAAACAATTACACGTAGATTAGAAGAACGTATAAAAAGGGATAAACTGAAAAAGGGAATTTTATTCAGCTTCCTGCGACAGAATCCAGAGGGTCTTTCTTTTTCATTCAGGGTGAAAATCATTTCAGGGTGCAGAGGTTAAGAATGTAAAATACAAGTTCTTTTGCTACGTTTTCCTTAACTGCATGTCATATACTGTACGTGGAGCCCAATCACTGTAAACCTGTCTCATCAATGGAAATGAATCATTCTTTTTGGAAATTAAATGCATAACACTAATAAAAGATTTATTAAAAAAAGAAAGAAAAGCACCTGTGTTTCATTGTCTGTTCTGACTCTTTTTTGTTGTTGTTGTTGTACAAACCTCTGGTTTTTGCAGTTGCAGAGTTTGAGGCCTTTTTTTTAATTTTCTTTTTTGTTTTTTTTTTTACATGAGTTTAATGTCCAGCCATTATTCTTACTTTGCCACTGTTTTTATACCATTAAAACATTTATCCAACAAATCAAATACAAAATAATTATAATAAATACAGAAGTGGTTTCATGCTGTTTTTAACACTAGCGTGTAGCGTGTAGCTATAGGAAGAACTTTAAGGAGCTGCTCAGCTAAAGAATAACACTGAAAACCGCCATGTGGTCCAAGGCCGTGTAAAACAATCACAAGCCAAGCTTCATGTGTCCTACAGCATGTGGCGGAGCGAGATGAACTGTCAGAGATACGGACCTGGCTGTGAACATGATGCTCTGTCTCACTGGATGAACCTGATCTGGCTCCAGCTCTGAACGAGAAGACACAAGCACAAAATAAACTGATCTCAGACTGACCGCGGACGGTGAATCTGCCGCCATCATCAGTGTGAACTCTTTACTTTCTGCCGCTACGCTCGTGCGTGGCAACAGTAACTAAGGGGCGCGGCTTCGCTCACAACGGAAAAAAAAAAAATGGCGGCCATCCACGTAGAGAGAGGAATGTCCGTGTTGTGGGCATGTGGATGGATTATATGAATATAATACATGTGCATTATTACAGACTTTAGTGCTAGCTCACTGCAGCGTATGGAAACTTCCGGTTTTCAAAATAAAACGTAGGTATTAAATGTATTAAAAAATAATAAAAATTTATAAATAATAATAATTTTAAGATTTTAATAATGTGAAGATTTGAATTTTTTTTTTTTTTTTAAAGAAAAAATAAAACAAGTCTGGTCCTGCACTGATTTTGAGCAGCTAGGTCACATAGTCTGCAGTGTAGTATTTTTAACCCTTCCCTCTTCATTTTTTATGAATTTTTAAATATGAGCATTTTAGCTCAGTAGCTTCCAGGTCATGTGACCTATCGGATCAAAATCAGTGCAGGGCCATACTGTACTTGTTTTTAATGAAACACAGCTCTTGCCTTGGTTTGACTGCAGCGCTAGAGCCAGTTCACTACAGTTTATACTGACGTAACCATATCAAAGCTGTTTATTTGTGTGATGAGGGTTCACTTAGAGTAAAAATTAAGTGTCAGCTGGTTCTCAGAATAAGTTTTGTTTAGCTAACCTACCTTTTTTTTTTTTAGTTTAATGTTTTTTTCTTTTTTCTTTTAGTTTAAACTAAAAAAAAACATTACACAAAAAAGAAAAAAGACAAAAAAACATTTAAAAAAGAAGAAAAAAACATTGAACTAAAAAAAAGGAAAAAAAACATTAAACTAAAAAAAGGACAAAAAACATTAACAAAAAAAAAAACATTAAATGTGAAAGAAAATTAACCAAAGAAAATGACACAAAAACATTAAACTAAAAGAAAAGAAAAAATGAAAAAGACAAAAAAAAAAACATTAAACTAAAAAAAAAGAAAAAAAACATTAAACTAAAAAAAGGACAAAAAAACATTAAACTAAAAAAAAAAGAAAAAAGAAAAAGGACAAATTTTTTTTAATTTAATGTTTCTTTTTTTGTCCTTTTTTTAATTTAATGTTTTTTTGTCTTTTTTTTAGTTTAATTTTTTTGTCCTTTTTAAGTTTAATGTTTTTTTGTTTTTTTAGTTTAATGTTTTTTTCTTTTTTAGTTTAAACTAAAAAAAAAGAACTAAACAAATACTAAAAAAAAAAAAAAAAAAAAAAAGAAAAAAGACAAAAAAAAATTAATGTTTTTTTGGCTTTTTTATAATTTAATTTTTTTTTTATTTAACGTTTCTTCTCTTTTTTAGTTTAATGTTTTTTTTGTCTTTTTTTAGTTTAATTTTTTTTCTTTTTTTTAGTTTAATTTTTTTGTATTTTGTGTTTTTTTTTTTTTTAGTTTAATGTTTTTTTGTCATTTTCTTTGGTTAACTTTTTTAAATTAATGTTTTTTTATTTTTTTTCTATTTTTTTAGTTTAATTTTTTTTAATTTAACGTTTCTTTTCTTTTTTTAGTGTAATGTTTCTTTCCTTTTTTTAGTTTAATGTTTTTTCTTTTCTTTAGTTTAAACTAAAAAAAGAAAAAAGACAAAGAAAACATTAAACTAAAAAAAAAAGAAAAAAAACATTAACGTTTCTTTTTTTTAGTTTAATTTTTTTTTTGTTTTTTTTCTTTTTTTAGTTTAATGTTTTTTGTCATTTTTCTTTGGTATTTTTTTTTACATTAATGTTTTTTCTTTTTTTTAGTTTAATTTTTTTTATCTTTTTTCTTAGTTTAATGTTTTTTTGTACTTTTTTAGTTTAATGTTTTTTTTTAATTTAATGTATTTTTTGTCTTTTTTTTAGGTTAATGTTTTTGTCCTTTTTTATGTTTAATGTTTTTTCTGTTTTTTTTAATTCATGTTTTTTTTCTTTTTTTTTTAGTTTAAACTAAAAAAAAGAACTAAAAAAACAAAAAACAAAAAAAAGAAAAAAAAGACAAAAAAAACATTAATGTTTTTTTGGCTTTTTTTTAGTTTTTTTTTTTTTAATTTAATGTTTTTTTCCTTTTTCTTTTTTTTAGTTCAATGTTTTTTTGTGTTTTTTTAGTTTAATGTTTTTTTCATTTTTTTGTTTAATGTTTTTTGTCTTTTTTTAGTTTAATTTTTTTGTCCTTTTTTAGTTTAATGTTTTTTTCTTTTTTTTTTAGTTTAATGTTTTTTTTAGTTTAAAGTTTTTTTCCTTTTTTTAGTTTCATGTGTTTTTCTTTTTTTTTTTTTAGTTAATGTTTTCTTTTTTTTTAGTTCAATGTTTTTTTGTCCTTTTTGAGTTCAATGTTTTTTTTCACTTTTTTTTTTAGTTTAATGTGTTTTTTTGTCTTTTTTTTTAGTTAATTTTTTTTTTGTGTAATGTTTTTTTGTCTTTTTTTTTTTAATTGTGAAATAGGACAGTACCGTGATATGGACAAAAAAAAACGGCGCGTAAAAAAAACAAAAAAACTAAACAAACAATAGACAGCATTTGTGGTTTTATGTGTAGGTGTGTGTGTGTGTGTGTGTATGACACGTGTGTATTGATAGTTGCAATGTTACAGAGATCAATAGTGATAATTATGACAACGATGACATTTATAAGGTTTGACAATAATAATATAATTATTATTATTATAATAACAATAATAATAATAATAATAACAATAATAATGATAATAACATTGTAACAAAAATCACTATAATAATAGTGATATTTATGACAATAATGATATTTATAAGGTTTGATGGTAATAATAATGATCATAATAATAAATAAATAAATAAATAAATTTTATTTATTTTTTTATTTAACTTTTATGTTGATGCCTCACTCAGTACATCAACCAGTTAAAGATCACCTGGTCGGACCGGGACTGTACTGGAACCTGGATCGGGACCAGACCCTAGATCAGGTCTGGGACCAGAACAGCTGGTTCCATTCCAACCCTTCCAGTGACTGCTACACTGAGTCTGTTTATATTGAACAGTGAAGAGAAGTGACTCTAACTAGAATGTTCCTGTAGACGGATTCACGTGTGTTTACTGTGTTTACATTGATTCATGATGATGATGATGATGATGATCCACCTTGGTTTTACAGAGTCAGAGGGAGCAGGACCAGATTATTAAAACAGTTTCAGAATAAATGAGTAAAGTTGGTGAAGTCAGCCGGGGGGAGAGAGCTCCATCAGTGTAAAGGTGGTGGTGGTGGTGAGTGATGACAGCGTCGCAGTAGAAGCCTGTTCACATGAATCAGTCGTCGCCCAAAAACTGGCATCGTGTGATATTAATGGACCTTGTTAATGTCAATGAGTAACAAATAGTGCGGAGGTTTTATCAATCTACACCAAAGAGAGAAGATCTGCACTGACCTCTATCTGCCAGAACAATATCAATCAATCAATCAATCAATCAAGCTTTCTTCACTTACATCTTTATTGAACATTACCAGTCACAATGCAGCTGTATATACAGTCTATACAACACTTAGGGTCATGTGCATCATGTTCTTGTTGTAGAAACTGTGTTTTCTGTGATGAATTACCAGCAGTGATTTGCTCTTTTACAGTCTGGTTAATCCTGAAAGACTCACTGACAGATTACTGTGTGTGTGTGTGTGTGTGTGTGTTTCCACAGACCAATAGACTTCTCTTGTTAATGGGCTTTGAATGACAGACAGGCAGAGAAGAGGTTTAGTGTCGTCCTGCCTCCTGAGGAAACTCGACAGGCGTCATTTACATGTGGAGGGAGGAGGATTAGCTGTTTACTTTAGCCCCGTTATCAGGGACACTGTAAATGAGTGTGTGTGTGTGTGTGTGTGTGTGTGTGTGGTACCTTTGTGTTGGGGGTGGGAGGAACTTCAGCTGCACTGGATCGCAGCCAGGAGACATTTCATGTGGACATGGAGACAAGAAGGACAGAGACATGGAGGACAGAGGAGGGAGGGAGGGAGGAGACTGGACGGACACACGGAGTCTCAACCAGGTCAAAGACAGGACATGAGACCGGAGCTGCTGAACAAGCCTTCAACGAGTCAACAGACCAACATGGCTGGAAAACACTCTGCAGTGCCTCTGAAAAACCACCTGAAAGGACACGTGGGTGGAGCAGTGTGTGACGGAGCACACGTTCATGTTCACGTTACGTCCTGGAGCTGAAAACACTTTCACTGATCCAAACAAGTCTACGTAAATAAAACATTTTACTTGTATATTTGAGTTTATTTCACTTTCATTTACGTCGATTAAATGATCTTTAATGTTGGTAACACTGTCCAGCTGTTACCAGGAGACAAAACACCAGGAGCTTAGTGTTGGTACATGTGAACCAGGGACAAACTGAGCAGGTGATGAGCAGCTGCTGCCACCTGGTGGATCTGACCTGTCACTACAGGCGTGTCCAGGCCACCCACCCACACACACACACACACACACACACACACACACACACTGCAGCAGACAGCGAGCTCAGTGTGTTATCAGCGGCCTGCAGGCACAGGGCCAACGTCAGACCGACTCTTCCCGTCAGGCTCGGCTGCCGGCTCCCCCCTGGAGCACGTGCAGCAACAACAACAGGGTGTCACCTGACCAGCGTCACCAGGGTCACGCTTTACTCTAAGAAGGAGCCACACCACTGATCATTCATAAGTTTATTTATGTACAATAAGACACATCTGGAATGATAGGTCACATATTTACACATTTACAGACAGGAAACTGATAAAAGCATCTAAAAGTGTCTATCAGCTCAACAAACAGGTCGTTATTTCAATATATGGTGACGAGGCCCAGGTGTGATTAAAGGTGGAAACCTCCGGTGTCTTTAACATGTTGACCTCTGACTGAGCTGCAGCAGCTCTTCAGTATGAATCCATGCATTTAATGGTAATATGGAAAACATGCAGTTTAGATGAACTTCTTGTAAAAGTTTTCTTAATATAAGAAACACAGCAACATAACAGAGCGTGTTCAGAAAGTCTTCAGACCCTCGGTCACCACGGTAACGAGCTGCACTCACCGTCTCTGCTGTTGTTCAGATTAAACATCCAAAGTGAATCAACTGTTCGACTGTGAAGCTGCAGCCAGAGATAAAGTGCAGAGGAGTGAACGCTGTCTGAACACAGTGTGCACAAGTGCTCTGTGACACAGGACACACACACACACACACACACTGTGAGTGAGTGTGTGTGTGTGTCATTTCACACGATGAAGACAAGGAGGCGTCACTTTCATTTGACTCTACAACATGTTAAATCGGTTGATTATGTGAAGTTTATATTTTCATGTTCATGCGACTCGAAGTAAATCAACACAGATGTGAAAGTGACACGTCCTCTGTAAAAAGCCTCAAACTCTACTTTCAGCACAAAGACGTGTTTTTGTCGTCGCGCTGAGATTAAAGTGCAGCAGCTTCTTCTTCACTGACAAACATCACAAAGAGCGGGGACGGATCAGCTGATCATCAGTGACCTCATTGATGACCTTGTCTCAGGCTGAGGTCATCTCCATCCTTCTTTTGTCCCAGTGGTTGTCCATAGTAACCTAGTTACTGCTCTTTGTTCTCAGGCCTCCTGAGTTTAGTCCTGATCCCTCGCGACCCTTTAACCTCCTCACATCAGAACAACACAGCTCTGTGGTAAATCAGCATCAGAGAAATATTCAACTAATCCATCAAATAATCAGAATATTGACACCAACCATCATCATGAGCCACAGGTTAGCTCCTGTTAGCTTGGTATCTCTGGGTTTATCAGCATTAACTGCTACAATACAACAGACAGGGATAACAATGAGAAGATGAAAATATGGGATTAAACACAGGAAAGAGAAGGTGAAAGTAACTGGAGGTGCTGCTGAAGCTCGTTAATGAACATGAGTCTTCAGTGAACTCCTCCGTCGTCCCTCTGACAACTTTATCAAGGCGTAAAGAAGCTAGAAAGCAGCAGGTGTGTGTGGCGCTGCGGCGGACGGTGGCGTGACGTCATCATTCTGAATATTCAGCAGCTAAAACCTCAACGTGCGCGTTTCAAACATCACCGAGCCAGTTTTCAGCTGTTCAGTCATATCTTTCGTAACCTGGCAGCGAGGCGTTCGATGACCGTGTGTGTGTGTGCTGAGCTTCAGGTCAGGGGCGGCTCAAACTGCCTCCAGCTGTGACTCCACATGTTTGTGTGCTCCGCGAGTCTGAAGCGTCCTACAGGCTCCTGAAGAACTGCAGCGACAGCTCGTAGGTCAGGAACATGGTGGCGCTCATGGGGAAACCTCGGATGGCGTTCACCGACGCTCCGCGGAAAAAAACCTGTAGAGGGCACACGGACAGACACGGAGCTGAGCGCCAGTCTCATCTGATTTACTGAATATGAAATCACTGTCAAACACATTATAGACGAGCTGATTGATCCACAGTCAAACATGAACTCATCCGAGGCAGAAAAACATGCAAAATCACATAAGAAACTCCGACATCACAGTCCGCAGGTTAACGCCCGCAGGTTAACATCAGCAGGTTAACGCCCGCAGGTTAACGCCCGCAGGTTAACGTCAGCAGGTTAACGTCCGCAGGTTAACGTCCGCAGGTTAACGCCCGCAGGTTAACGCCCGCAGGTTAACGTCAGCAGGTTAACGTCCGCAGGTTAACGTCCGCAGGTTAACGTCCGCAGGTTAACGTCAGCAGGTTAACGTCCGCAGGTTAACGTCAGCAGGTTAACGTCCGCAGGTTAACGCCCGCAGGTTAACGTCCGCAGGTTAACGCCCGCAGGTTAACGTCAGCAGGTTAACGCCCGCAGGTTAACGTCAGCAGGTTAACGCCCGCAGGTTAACGTCAGCAGGTTAACGCCCGCAGGTTAACGTCAGCAGGTTAACGTCCGCAGGTTAACGCCCGCAGGTTAACGCCGCAGGTTAACGTCCGCAGGTTAACGTCCGCAGGTTAACATCAGCAGGTTAACGCCCGCAGGTTAACGTCCGCAGGTTAACGTCCGCAGGTTAACGTCCGCAGGTTAACGTCCGCAGGTTAACGTCCGCAGGTTAACATCAGCAGGTTAACGTCCGCAGGTTAACGCCCGCAGGTTAACATCAGCAGGTTAACATCTGCAGGTTAACGCCCGCAGGTTAACGCCCGCAGGTTAACGTCCGCAGGTTAACGTCCGCAGGTTAACATCAGCAGGTTAACATCTGCAGGTTAACGCCCGCAGGTTAACGCCCGCAGGTTAACGCCCGCAGGTTAACGTCCGCAGGTTAACATCAGCAGGTTAACGCCCGCAGGTTAACGTCCGCAGGTTAACGCCCGCAGGTTAACATCAGCAGGTTAACATCTGCAGGTTAACGCCCGCAGGTTAACGCCCGCAGGTTAACGTCCGCAGGTTAACGTCCGCAGGTTAACGTCCGCAGGTTAACATCTGCAGGTTAACGCCCGCAGGTTAACGTCCGCAGGTTAACATCTGCAGGTTAACGCCCGCAGGTTAACGTCCGCAGGTTAACATCAGCAGGTTAACGCCCGCAGGTTAACGTCCACAGGTTAACGTCCGCAGGTTAACATCAGCAGGTTAACGCCCGCAGGTTAACGTCCGCAGGTTAACGTCCGCAGGTTAACATCAGCAGGTTAACATCCGCAGGTTAACGTCCGCAGGTTAACATCAGCAGGTTAACATCCGCAGGTTAACGTCCGCAGGTTAACGCTCCAACCTGAAGGTCACTCTGCTCCTACAAGCTTTTCATTCTCATCTCTTAACTCATGATATTATTAGTAACACAAGTTAAAAGAGTGATTCGTCCAACTAAAACAAACAGAAATGAGTGTGTGTGTGTGTGTGTGTGTGTGTGTGCAGATTAAAGATGAGGAGATAGAACTGATTGATGAGTCATTTTTGACCTGGACTCGGCCGTTTCCTGCTTCCAGTCGTTGTCCTCGTGCTTTATGAGCAGATAAGATGATGGGCGGGAGAATTAAAACAGAAGCGAGCTGCTCTCGTTATCGTGTGCGGTCTGAGGCGTCTGGCTCGGTGACCGGCACGAGTCCCACAGACCAGCTTTAAAACGAGTGTGAATCTGTGTAACATGAGATAAACAGCAGCTCCATGACCACACCCCTGGATCTGGGACAGCAACAGTCCACCTCTCTCTCTGACGTCCTGCTATTGATCACCGTCACGTCGGCCAACACGCTCACATGTTGAGGCAGCGGCTGACGTCTGAGCGTTGGGCCTGGCAGCGGCTCTGATGCAACGTGACCCGAGGCCTCGGTTCCATCGGTTCAATACTGTGCTGATCCATCAGATCCACGTCTGCGTCACATGACGCTGCGGCTGCTCTCACCTACACCTCATCCCCATGAATGAAACTTTTCTAAGTGACTGTCATGTACTTTGTATTTCTGTGTTTGCCGGGTTGTAACACGATCGTCTGATGCTGAGCTGAGACACGTGGGTGGACTCGCTCGCTCTGAGGGGTTCAGTTCTTAGAACGCAGCCTCATCTGGGTCTCGTTTCTGCACCAGGAAAGCACCTGTTACAGCAGCTCGTACAGTGGCACAGCTTCAGTTTCATGTTGTTGGTGTATTCATTTTTAAATATAGTCCAGGATGAGCAGCTGTGAAGCACTGACGGCGTTTCTCTGAGCTACTGTTGACCTCATAATGTTTAAAGTGAAGCGACTCCTGCATCCCAGCGTCCTCTCCTCAAAGCTGACCACTGCTGAGGTTCCACCTCACAAATGCTGAAGGACAGAATCATCTGTGAGCTGTGTGATGCGGCGGCGGCGGCGGTGGCGGTCAGACCGAGCCGGGTCAGATCTCACCTGTATGCCGTCCGTCCTGTAGCTGTGGACGATGCAGTGCACGATGCCTCTGTACTTCCTCTGCAGCTGAGCGTCGGCCTGCATCCGGCTCTTCACCACGTCAGCCGGCGTCGCCGTCACCCAGGAGATGGACCCTGAGGAAGACGAGGAAGAGAGCTTGTTAGTTCCAGTTGACCCGGTCAGTGACCATCAGCTGACACTAACACCTGCAGGGTTACGGGTTCGATTCCCTGCAGCGAGCGGAGCTGAAACTCAAACGTCCAACAACTTCTTTCTCTTTTTCATCTGTTGAGTGAGACTGAACTTGTTGTCTGATCACGTCAGGACTGGGCTTCACTTCAGTGAACCTCTGACTGTCACAAAGACCAAAGGCTGGAAAGTTAAACTTTGTCAAAAAGCCTCATCTCAGAAACGTTGTGGATCACATGAGACCGAGCAGATCAGATCTGTGTGAGCTGTGAGGCCGACGACACATTTCAAACATGAGGCACAGCTGGAAAACAAAACCCTGTGTGAATGAAACAGCACTTAACTAACTTCCTGCCAAACACTGGGTCAGTGTGAACACTGAGCTGCACCAGAACGGTGCTTCAAGTTCCTCATGTGTGAGCGGAAAACAACCAACACAGAGTAAAAACACGTTTCCTGGACGTATGGAGCCGTAAAGGCTCCGCGCCACCACAGCTGGACTGGCCGGCGTTAACGCATGCATTCAGGCTGACGCACGCCAACCTCAGCGATTTATGTCTCACAGCTGATTTCAGCTCGTGTTGCATGTTTTCGCTCCGTCACGTGTTAACGTTGCATCTGGAAACACGTCGGCTGGAACCCCTGAGAGCAAACAGAGCCACGGGCCTCACGCTGTTTACCCACTGCACACGCCCCCCA
Source organism: Caranx melampygus (assembly GCA_019059645.1). Taxonomy (NCBI): domain Eukaryota; kingdom Metazoa; phylum Chordata; class Actinopteri; order Carangiformes; family Carangidae; genus Caranx; species Caranx melampygus. The sequence goes on along the minus strand of JAFELL010002764.1, from coordinate 9,580 downwards.
CTCACTGCGCCTGTAAGCCTACACTCCCCCCCCCCCACCTGCAAAACACGCTCCGGACCCTGGTTTCTTACAGAGCTGTAATGTTTCCACATGGTCACGATGTCTGGCCTGAAGTGAGGTCATTACCTCATGAAACAGCGAAGGTCCATAAAAGGTCAATAAAAGCAGTGGACATCAGCTCGTAAACCAGGACACACACGTCAATAAAGACCAGACACAGGCACAAAGACACATCGAGGTCAGGGCCCGACCTGGCTGGCCTGGCCTGGCCCGGCCTGCCCCGGCCCGCCCCGGCCCCCGGCCTGGCCGGTTCAGGTCAGGACCTGCACACGATCACCTGACTGACTCTTATATATGTATGTTTTATATATTGCAGCTCATCCAGCTCATTAAAATGGTGGATTGTTAGTGAAGCCCTGTGTTAATGCTTCAGTCTCTTACAGCCTTAGAGGTCCTACAGGAGGGGGTTCGTTCTCACTGGATCACACACACACTCACTGTTTTAGTGTGTTGTTGTTGTGAAGACTGAAGTGACTTTGATGATCTGACAGTGAAGCCGACGACTGTGGACACTGACTCTGACTGTACAGAGAGGAGGAGCGGGAGCGGCAGGAACATGTTACTAACACTCTGATCTGAGAACCTCCTCATCACACACACATGCTACAGACTTGCTGTCACATGCTCTGGTGTGGTGACTTCAGTGTGACGTATGTGATGGAGACATCGGGTCCAGTCCAGCTGCTTCAGGTCAGACAAGCTGCCGACTCTCCTGCTGAGACTCGCTGAATCCAGTCCAGTCACCGTCTGCACCCTGGGCACACAGCATTACAACAACAACACAGGAACTGCAGTCACCACAGTGATACCGAAAAGTTCCACCCCTTGTCCTGCTGTAAAAGGTCAGAGGTCAGACAGTGCAGTTGGACCAGACACCTGTCCAGGTGAAGCACTGACTCACTGACTCACATGGTGGTGGTCAGGGAGGTGTTGCTGAGTCTAACTCAGCAGCTGTGCTGATTGCGATACAAAGCTGACTTATTATGTAACTGTGGTCAGATGGAGGTCACGTGGGGGGGGAGCATCAGCCCTGTGCTCCAGTTCACTGACCCGTCATTCACCCTCTCAGCTCCCACAAACGTTCAACCACACTTCAATCCATCACGCTGACCGGAAAACCAGACTGATCACTGATAAAGTGTCCCTGTGCTGTGCTCTGCGGCGTGTACCTGCCAGTCCTCCTGCCAGCCAGATCGAACACGGGTGAGGACTCGAGGTGGCGTCCGGCTTCAGCAGGTTGCAGAAGATGGTGTAGGGAATGAAGTAGAGCGTGTATCCAGGGACGTCCCTGAGGATCATGGCCCCGGCCCCCCTGTACAGGCCCTGGAGGCCCTCGGTCTGCAGGATGCTGCTGATGCAGTGGATGGGGCCCTGTAGAGCCTGTGGCTGGGGATGCTGACGGAGCGCAGGGGGATGTTGGTGCCATTTGACACGCTGCCGGCGAGGTGCAGGTTCTCTGGAGAGGAGACATTAAACAGGATCAGTGGGGGGGGGGCACTGGCCTCTGTTTCTTCCTCTCTGACCCACGCTCTGGTTTATCAGCTCAAACACAGACGAGCATCCTCACATGACTTTACAGCTGCTGTCTGACACCGCGTGAACTTTCAGCTCGAGTGTCTCAATGAAACAAACCTAAGTGATCACATGACACACTCCATGAACAAATTAAGGAAATAAAAGTTTCACATGGTCACTTAGTGTTCGGACTGTTTTATTGCCTTATTGCCCAGAAACACTGCTCCATGATCACTGTTCAGAGGTCCTGCAGGTCTGACTGGAATCAAACCTGCATCAGTGAGTCTGCCGCCTGTTTCCTCCTGTCCTGTAGTGATCAAACACAGTGCACACTGGTTGTAGTCCTTGTTAATAAACAAGCTGTTTCATATTATTCCAGGAGGCTGATAACTGATAACTTTCTGATATAACACGAGCGACACGTGCTCCAGCTGCTGTAACCGCGCAGCTTGGTTAACAACAGTCTACACCTACTTTAGTCACAGCTCATCATCACAGTAACCACACTTTAAAGCTTCCAGCCGCTGATCATGTGTCGTTTTGCGGTAATTGTTGGTGTCTGCGTTCGCGCTAGCAGTTAGCGCTAGTAGCACGCGCTAACAGCTAGCGCGTGCTTCTCTCTCCTATTTGGGTGTATAAAGTTGGGGGGTAAATGTGTTCATCACAGTGTGCTGTTGTTGTGACTTCAGTGTGGAGGAGTGTGGTGTTGCTTACAACCTCTGCGATGTTGGCCGCCTTACCTTCGACACACAGCTACACTAGCTAGCAGCTAACAGCGGGTGCGCTTCCGTGAGCGCAGCAGCGTCAACGCTGATAGGCTGCTACGTGTCACGTGGCCACTCCGAATGCGCAGTGGGCGGGACACGGCTGGATACAGCTAGTGAGGTAGCCATGTTTAAATGTAAATGTATCTACAGTAATGGTCTGAACCTTCACAGCACATAAAGACAGACGGAGCAGAGACAGTCGACAGAGGAGACGGTGCATTTACAACCACTATCTGTATCTGAGTCACGTGGGTTCCTCCGCTTCCCCGCCCCCTCGTGAGACTAACGGCAGGTCGGGAGTGTGTTCCGGTACCGGGAACGTGATCACTAATGATTCTGTCACCACACGGTCACTGAAATAAAGTCTGAATCCACACGGACATTAAAGTTGTATTTTTAAGAGCCACCAACACCGGCACGTTAACTTTATTTCGTCTTAGCAACAAACTCTCGCGAGATCTCACAACACGCCTCTGTTCTCTGTTGCTCTCTGTCTCTCTGTCATGAGTTTTCTTCTGTATGGCGTGTCTTTGACCTGACCTCGTGTCCCACACCAGGCGGTGTCTTTACTGTCAGTGTCATGACGCGTGGAGCCGAACACCCAGTTTTATCCAAACACCACTGGATCCAGATGCTGTAACGCTGCCACCTACGTCATCACGGCCTTGGGACGCCGCACACAAACAAGCACGTCCAGATAAGCCACGAAGGACAGAGACACACAGACAGATAACAGCGTGATGTCTTTGTCCTACAGTGACCCCCCCACCTCTGCCTGCCAACACCACCATCCTCGGTCAAACTGATGAGACCTGGTGAAACAGCTGTATAACATCTGTCAGTGAGCTGGTCAGCCACCAGCAGATGACTGTCTCTCTCTACAGGAAGTGTCAGAGCTGATCTCACCACAGGTGATAAGATAAACCTTCATTATCGTTGCTGGATACATGGATGTCCTTATCAATAACGCGTCCACACATCGTTGTCTGACTCTGACCAATCACTGAGTGTTTACATCCATCTTTTATATCAGCAGAATAACAAACAGGTCATTTTGTCACATACACATGTGCAGTGGAGAAAACGAGTTTTTCCATGATTTAATCCAAAAAGTGACGACTTTCATTTTCAGTTCAATATTTTGAGCCTGTTTTTGGTTTTAACTCCAATAGTTGTTATGGATACGGCTATAATCATGTAAAACAACCATCCAGTTGAAACTTTTCCAGTGATAATCCTATTATATGACTTGCACCTGTATATGGACATGTCCATACACTGAAGTAGCTGTGGTTTGACCACATCCATCTATAATAACCTGAGTAAAGGGAATCAAGTGACAGATTAGTGGAGTACAAACATCATCTACATGGTGCGTCCACACATCCATATATCAAAGCTGTTGGTGGTGAGTGTGTGGAGCAAACAGACAAACGTGATGATGTCACATTTTGATATGATGCTCATTAATCCTCTCTCACACTGTTTTTAACCTTATCCTCCTCTTGCAGCTTCAAACTCAACGTTTCCGGTGGGGAGACGACACCAGCAGGTAAAATCTCAAACACCTCGGACTCTGACTCACCTGCCAGAACCATCTGCGTCTGCATCTGCAGTCTGATCTGACCAGATCCACCGGCGCCCCCAGGCCGACCGACACCAGGCCCGTCAGCATGCTGGCCACGGTCAGGTCCAACATGCTGCAGGGATGCCGCCCGTCGCCGTAGCGATACTTGCTTATGAGTCTCTGTGTGTTACTGAAGAAGCCAAAGACCACAGAGTTGTAGACGGTGATGCTGGCCAGAGGGAATGACATGCCCTTAAAGAACCCGGCGACCTGAGGGAGGAGGAGGAGGAGGAGACAGATCAGTTTTGTTGAAGCCAAACTGAATGTTCAGATATTTGAGCTTCATGTTTCCATAAACAACTGGATAAAAAAATGTTAAGATTGAAAAGCCCAGATAACTGGTGCTGCTGCCAACAATGCACAGGATGAAGGATGAGGTGAAGCTGCTGCCAAACATGTGGAAACTATTCCACAGTGAGGGGGCGGAGCTTAGCAGAAACACAGCTGTCCCAAGGACAGAACAGATCTGGTCTGAGATCAGGGCTGAGTGACCACAACCACAAGTTTCTGTCCGTACTACACACACTGACAGGACACGGCCGAGCCCACAGAAACACTGCAGGCCCAGAACCTCTGCAGGTCCTGGACCCATTCAGAGTCCTGCTGAGGAACTGGGTCAGAAGCTCCACACAGGAACCTTTCCTTTGTCTCATTCAGCAGGAAGCTGAATGATGTGAGGGTCTCACCTTTGAATGACTTGAACAGAAAATGTGAATTTTACCTTTTTAGTTTCAGATGAAAAATCTAACAAACACAATGAACTCAGTCAAACGTCACAAAAAGTGAAACGCTGTGAAAAACTAGGATCAGATCAGAACGCCAGTGTCTTCAGTTATAGATAATGAGCTTATCTGATGATCAATAAAGAGTTTTAATGAAGGGAGACGTGAAGTGAAGGAGCGTGGACGTTTACCGTCTCCTTCCTGTAGATGGTGAGGACGCAGTGCAGCGTGTTCTTGTAGCCTTTTCCTGCCTGGAGCCGCGTCTGGTGACAGAAAACAAACACGTTACATATAAACAACAGAACAGTTTCAGTGTGTTTCTCAGTTTGAACCACAAACATGTGTGAGGACCTTGAACGCACCACAGAGTGAAGTGATTTCACTAAGACTCTGATGACGTTGTGTCCATGTTTTCATCTGGATCAATAAAATGAAGCTTCACTCTTGAGTGGTCCATGTGGTAGAGTTGACTTTCACAATGCGTTCTATGGCGACCCGTAGGGACAAACGTCAGAGTTGTGTTTGTCCTCACTTGATCCACCTCACATCTGTGTTACATGAATGTCTACTTGTCTTCATCTTGTCTCACTCTTTTTCCTGCAGTTGTTGTGCACGTGTTTTGTCCACGTGGTTGTTTTTGTACTTCTCTGTCCAAGATGGCGGACAGGCTCGTGCATACATGGCACAGTTCTGGTGAAAACCAGGAACCATGGCTGCTAACTGAGGCGTGTGGAAAATACAAGAAGGCCGTAGGCGAGTGTAACTATGGCAACAACATGAGTGACTTTATAGTGTCTCATGCAGGACAGACCATAATAAGACTGACAAGGAGAAGGCGTGGGCAGACACTGCGATCGGTCGTCCTCCATATTTGTTTTTTTCCTGAAGTCCTGCTTGATGTTGTGAGACTCTGTGAGAGCAGGTGTGTGTGAAGTGGCTCCTACAAAGAGCAGGTGTGTGTGTGACTGATCCAGTGAGTGTGTTCAGAGCAGTATAATGCTGTTATCAGCTGAAACAGTCTCACGTCTGTGTGAGTGTACAATGTTAGAAAGGTGTTAAAGTTTCAGAGACTTTCCTTCTGTTCCACCGACACACTTCATTTACATCACTTCACATCACACTCAGCTGCTGTTGTCGTTCTCCTTCAACTCAAACTCCCTGTGTGAGTGCACATACTTAATGCCTAGAAACCAGCAGAGGCATGTGTGTGTGTGTGTGTGTGTGTGTGTGTGTGTAATACCTTGACTGTATCCAGCGGATGGCCGACCACCACACTGGAGGCTCCTGCAGCCAAGAGAGAGGAGGGAAAACAGAAACAGGAGAAAAACATGAGCTGAAAAAAGAAACACCAGAGGAAGAAAAACATGGAGGCTGCTGCTGTGTGGTGGTGGTGGTTGTTTCTCGAGACACAGACTCACTACAAACCTGGCTTCTCTTTTTCTTTACTCTCTTTTTTACTTGACTCAGTGTGGCTCAGGTTGTGCAGCGACGAGCTGCAGCTCAGCGCCTCTCTCTGTGACACTCAGACGCCATGCTCAGTCTTTGTGTGAGGGTTTTTGGTTGGTGGACAAACTGTTGCATAAACGTCCAGTGGGACACTTCGCCTCGTGTCCCCGCTGAGATCAAACAGACACACACTCAGCCAACTGGGCTGGGATGGCCACCAAGGGGCCCGGGAGGGGGGGGGGGGGCAAACATGAGCTATTGTGGCCTTATTGAGTCCTTGTTCTTCTTGCAGTTTTGTGTGTGTGTGTGTGCCTGTGTGCACGCGTGTGGCACAAACACAAAACACATGGTAACAAACACAAAGCACATGGTAACAATCCAGACAACAAGCAGAACCAACAAAGTGCATGTTTGCTGTGTGTCGGATGAAGAACCAGGACCAAACCCTCCAGGTCCAACCTCAGGTCTGAGCTGCTTTTAAAACATAGAATGGATGATGTTTCCTCCAGCAGCTGCAGCACGCACGCACACACACACACACACACACACACACACACACACACACCACACACACACACACACACACACCCACACACCCACACAAGCTGCTGCCACATGTTCAAAAGTTTGTTCAAATGCAACAAACTTTTAAATATTTCCATGAAACTCCCTCACGAACTAAAGGGCCCTGATGGTTCTGGTCTCAGTCTGGACCTGGTCCTGATGGTTCTGGACCTGGTCCTGATGGTTCTGGTCTCAGTCTGGTCCTGGTCCTGATGGACCAATGACTCACTGACAGCTCTGTTTGGTCTCTAAACAACAACAGACGACTGTAGAGCTGTGTGTTTCAGTTTCTCACAGACGCTGAGTTTATTCATCATTAACTGACACTTTATTAACGATCAGATGATCGCTGATATCTGATCAATACCTGTCTGTCATGGCTATAACAGCTGCATCATGGATGAGCTCATGAATCCAGAGTTTAACATTAATATGTGTTTATAAACTACAGAGCGATGAGTGTCAATGTCCAGAGTGTGTAGTTGTCCCGCAGTGTGTCCATGTGTAGATGTGTATGTGCGCAGGAAACATGTGTGTATCGATAACTTTGACCTCTGCTCCGTTCACCTACATTGATCTGTTAGAATTAACAAAACAACAGCGGTCTGAGCTCCACCTTGTCTTAATGCAGCCACAGCGCCCCCCGCGGCCACAGCTGGAACTGCACCAACCCGACTCATGAAGCGCTTTGTCATTAGAACAGAAAGTTAAAAAAAAAAACTTCCACATCATCGATCGTGTGGGGTCGCGCGCTCTGTGCACGTGTCTCCAAGAGATAAGGAGTTTAACTGTCTTTACTTTCCTTCACACTGAGGCTGTTTATCATGGAGGGGGAGGAGGGGAGGAGGGGGAGGAGGAGGGTGGACTTCTCTGCAGACCCTCTGTTGTTTACATTGAGTTTGGATGCATGTGCAGCAGCAGGAGTTTTCCTACTTAACGAATGTAATGCCCCCCCACACCCCCACACCCCCCACCCCCCCGGCTAAACATCTGATTTAATCCACACAAACATGCACCACCACACGGGAAACCACAACCCTCAGCCCCCCTCTGCCTCCCACCGCCCCCGCTCCTGATCGTCAGCCCGGGGAGAAGTCGGGGCCACTCACCGCCGATCCATCCCGCGATGAATCGTCCAGTTGAAAACTCTTGGAGTTCTGCATCTTTCTGTGCGCGTGCAAACTTCAGCCAGGAGCCGGGCATGAGCCGACCAATCAGAAACCTCCGTGGACCCTGAGTGTGGGTGTCGGTGCTGCAGCTCCGACCGAGACAATAATGTGTTGGGAGAGGAAGAGAGAAAAGCGGTTTTAAAGAGAGTGGGCCTTCATAAGAAAAGTGCACAGCGGGTTCAGAGCCAACAGCCAATCAGAGCTCTGCCTGAGTGTGCGGGGGACAGGCCTCTCGGCCAACCGGAGTGAGCTGCTCAAAGCAGTGCAGCCTATAGAGACACCTCCATGGAAATGAGCCATGAGGAGCAGAGGCTCCTCTGACAGCCCGGCAGATCTGCAGACATCTGCACATCACTGGCCCGTTTGTCTTCATTTACACATCTGACTTCTGAGGGATCAATCAATACACATCTTGTTAAGCATCTATTATCACCGTCCTACGGTGGCCCTGAAGGCTCAGCTCACTGCACTGAAAATGACTGTCACAACACAACAGTTATAAAATGATGGTAATGAATTCACATCTATAGAAAACACAGGTTCACACACACAACACACACACACACACACACACAAGCTTGTGAACTCTGACTTCATAACAACACTAGTAAAAGCAGAACAACAGAGTCATGTTTGATGTTTTTCTCTGAGCAGGTTCATGAGCTTCGCTCTGGTCAAACCTCCGGATGTGAGTCACATGACGGATTCAGCTACTGTTCACTGTGTGACGATGTTTCTGCACTTCAGCCGCCACAGTGTTGGTGTTAATGAACGGGGAAACTTAAAGAAAAGGACATCAGTGATAGAGGTGAAGCTTTGTATTAACACCTGTGGGGACACGTGTCCTCTGCTTCAGTCTGAGGTCAGCGACTGGGACCTGGTCAAGGACGAGGAGGAGGAGGAGGAGGACGAGGAGGAAGAGTAATGTTTAAACCGGAGCACCTGGAAGAGACGCAGTCAAACAATTAGAAGAAAAACATGCAGGACGTGACCTTTGACCTCAGCTCCACCATGGAGCTCAGTGGGAAAGAACAAGGTAAATATTATTAACTTTATTAAGAGCACATTTCTACGGTGGCCCTGAGGGGTCAACTCACAAACTGTTAGTGCATCTAAAGAGGTGTGATCAGGTGGAGTCAGTAAATGGGTCACGTTGTGGGTAATGATTTATGAGAGCATACACACACACACAACACACACACACACACACAGATCTAACAATGGTTTTATATGTGACTTCATATTAAATAACATCTGTAGATAAATGTGAATAAAGTCTAATTAAATGTTTTAGAGTTAGGAGCTGAAGAATCAGCAGGTCTCCTCCTGAAAGTCCCAAAGTTTCCCACAGTTCCTGAATGTATCACGGTGACTGCAGGAGGAAGTTTGGATGAAATGATTCACAGGAAGTGTGGAATATGTAGGACGAAAAACAAAGAGAGAGAGGGAGTTTATGAGCAGCTTTAAAGAGATAAGATGAGTTTTATGACTTGTGTATGTGTGTGTGGGTGTGTGTGTGTGTGGGGGGGGGGTGGGGTCAGTAAACGCAGCTCCATCAAACCAGACACACACGTCACTGAGTGTGTTTTTGTGGAGGGAAACACAGCTCCACCCTGTGATAAGACACTGATAACAGAGACACAGCATCTTCACACACACAGTGGAAAAGTACCAGAAAAAACAAACTGGAGAAGAAGCAGAGAGACGAGA
>JAFELL010002763.1:0-66831 GCA_019059645.1 Caranx melampygus | reverse complement strand
ACATCAGCAGGTTAACGCCCGCAGGTTAACGTCCGCAGGTTAACGTCCGCAGGTTAACATCAGCAGGTTAACATCCGCAGGTTAACGTCCGCAGGTTAACGTCCGGGTTAACATCAGCAGGTTAACGCCCGCAGGTTAACGCTCCACCTGAAGGTCACTCTGCTCCTACAAGCTTTTCATTCTCATCTCTTAACATTATATTATTAGTAACACAGTTAAAAGAGTGATTCGTCCAACTAAACAAACAGAAATGAGTGTGTGTGTGTGTGTGTGTGTGTGGCAGATTAAAGATGAGGAGAGAGAACTGATTGATGAGTCATTTTTGACCTGGACTCGGCCGTTTCCTGCTTCCAGTCGTTGTCCTCGTGCTTTATGAGCAGATAAGATGATGGGCGGGAGAATAACAGAAGCGAGCTGCTCTCGTTATCGTGTGCGTCTGAGGCGTCTGGCTCGGTGACCGGCATGAGTCCCACAGACCAGCTTTAAAACGAGTGTGAATCTGTGTAACATGAGATAAACAGCAGCTCCATGACCACACCCCTGGATCTGGGACAGCAACAGTCCCCCTCTCTCTTGACGTCCTGCTATTGATCACCGTCACGCGTCGGCCAACGCGCTCACATGTTGAGGCAGCGGCTGACGTCTGAGCGTTGGGCCTGGCAGCGGCTCTGATGCAACGTGACCCCGAGGCCTCGGTTCCATCGTTCAATACTGTGCTGATCCATCAGATCCACGTCTGCGTCACATGACGCTCGCGGCTGCTCTCACCTACACCTCATCCCCATGAATGAAACTTTTCTAAGTGACTGTCATGTACTTGTATTTCTGTGTTTGTGCGGGTTGTAACACGATCGTCTGATGCTGAGCTGAGACACGTGTGTGGACTCGCTCGCTCTGAGGGGTTCGTTCTTAGAACGCAGCCTCATCTGGGTCTCGTTTCTGCACCAGAAAGCACCTGTTACAGCAGCTCGTACAGTGGCACAGCTTCAGTTTCATGTTGTTGGTGTATTCATTTTTAAATATAGTCCAGGATGAGCAGCTGTGAAGCACTGACGGCGTTTCTCTGAGCTACTGTTGACCTCATAATGTTTAAAGTGAAGCGACCTCCTGCATCCCAGCGTCCTCTCCTCAAAGCTGACCACTGCTGAGGTTCCACCTCACAAATGCTGAAGGACAGAATCATCTGTGAGCTGTGTGATGCGGCGGCGGCGGCGGTGGCGGTCAGACCGAGCCGGGTCAGATCTCACCTGTATGCCGTCCGTCCTGTAGCTGTGGACGATGCAGTGCACGATGCCTCTGTACTTCCTCTGCAGCTGAGCGTCGGCCTGCATCCGGCTCTTCACCACGTCAGCCGGCGTCGCCGTCACCCAGGAGATGGACCCTGAGGAAGACGAGGAAGAGAGCTTGTTAGTTCCAGTTGACCCGGTCAGTGACCATCAGCTGACACTAACACCTGCAGGGTTACGGGTTCGATTCCCTGCAGCGAGCGGAGCTGAAACTCAAACGTCCAACAACTTCTTTTCTCTTTTTCATCTGTTGAGTGAGACTGAACTTGTTGTCTGATCACGTCAGGACTGGGCTTCACTTCAGTGAACCTCTGACTGTCACAAAGACCAAAGGCTGGAAAGTTAAACTTTGTCAAAAAGCTCATCTTAGAAACGTTGTGGATCACATGAGACCGAGCAGATCAGATCTGTGTGAGCTGTGAGGCCGACGACACATTTCAAACATGAGGCACAGCTGGAAAACAAACCCTGTGTGAATGAAACAGCACTTAACTAACTTCCTGCCAAACACTGGGTCAGTGTGAACACTGAGCTGCACCAGAACGCTGCGTTCAAGTTCCTCATGTGTGAGCGGAAAAACAACCAACACAGAGTAAAAACACGTTTCCTGGACGTATGGAGCCGTAAAGGCTCCGCGCCACCACAGCTGGACTGGCCGGCGTTAACGCATGCATCAGGCTGACGCACGCCAACCTCAGCGATTTATGTCTCACAGCTGATTTCAGCTCGTGTTGCATGTTTTCGCTCCGTCACGTGTTAACGTTGCATCTGGAAACACGTCGGCTGGAACCCCTGAGAGCAAACAGAGCCACGGGCCTCACGCTGTTTACCCACTGCCACGCCCCCCACTCACTGGGCCTGTAAGCCTACACTCCCCCCCCCCCCCTGCAAAACACGCTCCGGACCCTGGTTTCTTACAGAGCTGTAATGTTTCCACATGGTCACGATGTCTGGCCTGAAATGAGGTCATTAACCTCATGAAAGCAGCGAAGGTCCATAAAAGGTCAATAAAAGCAGTGGACATCAGCTCGTAAACCAGGACACACACGTCAATAAAGACCAGACACAGGCACAAAGACACATCGAGGTCAGGGCCCGACCTGGCCTGGCCTGACCTGGCCCGCCCCGGCCCGGCCCAGCCTGGCGGCTCAGGTCAGGACCTGCACACGATCACCTGACTGACTCTTATATATGTATGTTATATATTGTGGCTCATCCAGCTCATTAAAATGGTGGATTGTTAGTGAAGCCCTGTGTTAATGCTTCAGTCTCTTACTGCCTTAGAGGTCCTACAGGAGGGGGTTCGTTCTCACTGGATCACACACACACTCACTGTTTTAGTGTGTTGTTGTTGTGAAGACTGAAGTGACTTTGATGATCTGACAGTGAAGCCGACGACTGTGGACACTGACTCTGACTGTACAGACAGGAGGAGCGGGAGGCGGCAGGGACAGGAACATGTTACTAACACTCTGATCTGAGAACCTCCTCATCACACACACATGCTACAGACTTGCTGTCACATGCTCTGGTGTGGTGACTTCAGTGTGACGTATGTGATGGAGACATCAGGTCCAGTCCAGCTGCTTCAGGTCAGACAAGCTGCCGACTCTCCTGCTGAGACTCGCTGAAACCAGTCCAGTCACCGTCTGCACCCTGGGCACACAGCATTACAACAACAACACAGGAACTGCAGTCACCACAGTGATACCGAAAAGTTCCACCCCTTGTCCTGCTGTAAAAGGTCAGAGGTCAGACAGTGCAGTTGGACCTGACACCTGTCCAGGTGAAGCACTGACTCACTGACTCACATGGTGGTGGTCAGGGAGGTGTTGCTGAGTCTAACTCAGCAGCTGTGCTGATTGCGATACAAAGCTGACTTATTATGTAACTGTGGTCAGATGGAGGTCACGTGGGGGGGGGAGCATCAGCCCTGTGCTGCAGTTCACTGACCCGTCATTCACCCTCTCAGCTCCCACAAACGTTCAACCACACTTCAATCCATCACGCTGACCGGAAAACCAGACTGATCACTGATAAAGTGTCCCTGTGCTGTGCTCTGCGGCGTGTACCTGCCAGTCCTCCTGCCAGCCAGATCGAACACGGGTGAGGACTCGAGGTGGCGTCCGGCTTCAGCAGGTTGCAGAAGATGGTGTAGGGAATGAAGTAGAGCGTGTATCCAGGGACGTCCCTGAGGATCATGGCCCCGGCCCCCTGTACAGGCCCTGGAGGCCCTCGGTCTGCAGGATGCTGCTGATGCAGTGGATGGGGCCCCTGTAGAGCCTGTGGCTGGGGATGCTGACGGAGCGCAGGGGGATGTTGGTGCCATTTGACACGCTGCCGGCGAGGTGCAGGTTCTCTGGAGAGGAGACATTAAACAGGATCAGTGGGGGGGGGGGCACTGGCCTCTGTTTCTTCCTCTCTGACCCACGCTCTTTATCAGCTCAAACACAGACGAGCATCCTCACATGACTTTACAGCTGCTGTCTGACACCGCGTGAACTTTCAGCTCGAGTGTCTCAATGAAACAAACCCAAGTGATCACATGACACACTCCATGAACAAATTAAGGAAATAAAAGTTTCACATGGTCACTTAGTGTTCAGACTGTTTTATTGCCTTATTGCCCAGAAACACTGCTCCATGATCACTGTTCAGAGGTCCTGCAGGTCTGACTGGAATCAAACCTGCATCAGTGAGTCTGCCGCCTGTTTCCTCCTGTCCTGTAGTGATCAAACACAGTGCACACTGGTTGTAGTCCTTGTTAATAAACAAGCTGTTTCATATTATTCCAGGAGGCTGATAACTGATAACTTTCTGATATAGCGACACGTGCTCCAGCTGCTGTAAACACAGCTTGGTTAACAACAGTCTACACCTACTTTAGTCACAGCTCATCATCACAGTAACCACACTTTAAAGCTTCCAGCCGCTGATCATGTGTCGTTTTGCGGTAATTGTTGGTGTCTGCGTTCGCGCTAGCAGTTAGCGCTAGTAGCACGCGCTAACAGCTAGCGCGTGCTTCTCTCTCCTATTTGGTGTGTATAAAGTTGGCGGGTAAATGTGTTCATCACAGTGTGCTGTTGTTGTGACTTCAGTGTGGAGGAGTGTGGTGTTGCTTACAACTTCTGCGATGTTGGCCGCCTTACCTTCGACACACAGCTACACTAGCTAGCAGCTAACAGCGGGTGCGCTTCCGTGAGCGCAGCAGCGTCAACGCTGATAGGCTGCTACGTGTCACGTGGCCACTCCGAATGCGCAGTGGGCGGGACACTGCTGGATACAGTAGTGAGGTAGCCATGTTTAAATGTAAATGTATCTATAGTAATGGTCTAAACCTTCACAGCACATAAAGACAGACGGAGCAGAGACAGTCGACAGAGGAGACGGTGCATTTACAACCACTATCTGTATCTGAGTCACGTGGGTTCCTCCGCTTCCCCGCCCCCTCGTGAGACTAACGGCAGGTCGGGAGTGTGTTCCGGTACCGGGAACGTGATCACTAATGATTCTGTCACCACACGGTCACTGAAATAAAGTCTGAATCCACACGGACATTAAAGTTGTATTTTAAGAGCCACCAACACCGGCACGTTAACTTTATTTCGTCTTAGCAACAAACTCTCGCGAGATCTCACAACACCGCCTCTGTTCTCTGTTGCTCTCTGTCTCTCTGTCATGAGTTTTCCTCTGTATGGCGTGTCTTTGACCTGACCTCGTGTCCCACACTAGGCGGTGTCTTTACTGTCAGTGTCATGACGCGTGGAGCCGAACACCCAGTTTTATCCAAACACCACTGGATCCAGATGCTGTAACGTTGCCACCTACGTCATCACGGCCTTGGGACGCCGCACACAAACAAGCACGTCCAGATAAGCCACGAAGGACAGAGACACACAGACGGATAACAGCTGATGTCTTTGTCCTACAGTGACCCCCCCCACCTCTGCCTGCCAACACCACCATCCTCGGTCAAACTGATGAGACCTGGTGAAACAGCTGTATAACATCTGTCAGTGAGCTGGTCAGCCACCAGCAGATGACTGTCTCTCTCTACAGGAAGTGTCAGAGCTGATCTCTCCACAGGTGATAAGATAAACCTTCATTATCATTGCTGGATACATGGATGTCCTTATCAATAACGCGTCCACACATCGTTGTCTGACTCTGACCAATCACTGAGTGTTTACATCCATCTTTTATATCAGCAGAATAACAAACAGGTCATTTTGTCACATACACACGTGTGCAGTGGAGAAACGAGTTTTTCCATGATTTAATCCAAAAAGTGACGACTTTCATTTTCAGTTCAATATTTTGAGCCTGTTTTTGGTTTTAACTCCAATAGTTGTTATGGATACGGCTATAATCATGTAAAACAACCATCCAGTTGAAACTTTTCCAGTGATAATCCTATTATATGACTTGCACCTGTATATGGACATGTCCATACACTGAAGTAGCTGTGGTTTGACCACATCCATCTATAATAACCTGAGTAAAGGGAATCAAGTGACAGATTAGTGGAGTACAAACATCATCTACATGGTGCGTCCACACATCCATATATCAAAGCTGTTGGTGGTGAGTGTGTGGCGCAAACAGACAAACGTGATGATGTCACATTTTGATATGATGCTCATTAATCCTCTCTCACACTGTTTTTAACCTTATCCTCCTCTTGCAGCTTCAAACACAACGTTTCCTGGTGGGGAGACGACACCAGCAGGTAAAATCTCAAACACCTCGGACTCTGACTCACCTGCCAGAACCATCTGCGTCTGCATCTGCAGTCTGATCTTGACCAGATCCACCGGTGCCCCCAGGCCGACCGACACCAGGCCCGTCAGCATGCTGGCCACGGTCAGGTCCAACATGCTGCAGGGATGCCGCCCGTCGCCGTAGCGATACTTGCTTATGAGTCTCTGTGTGTTACTGAAGAAGCCAAAGACCACAGAGTTGTAGACGGTGATGCTGGCCAGAGGGAATGACATGCCCTTAAAGAACCGGCGACCTGAGGGAGGAGGAGGAGGAGGAGACAGATCAGTTTTGTTGAAGCCAAACTGAATGTTCAGATATTTGAGCTTCATGTTTCCATAAACAACTGGATAAAAAAAGTTAAGATTGAAAAGCCCAGATAACTGGTGCTGCTGCCAACAATGCACAGGATGAAGGATGAGGTGAAGCTGCTGCCAAACATGTGGAAACTATTCCACAGTGAGGGGGCGGAGCTTAGCAGAAACACAGCTGTCCCAAGGACAGAACAGATCTGGTCTGAGATCAGGGCTGAGTGACCACAACACGGAGGTTCTAAAGTTTCTGTCCGTACTACACACACTGACAGGACACGGCCGAGCCCACAGAAACACTGCAGGCCCAGAACCTCTGCAGGTCCTGGACCCATTCAGAGTCCTGCTGAGGAACTGGGTCAGAAGCTCCACACACGGAACCTTTCCTTTGTCTCATTCAGCAGGAAGCTGAATGATGTGAGGGTCTCACCTTTGAATGACTTGAACAGAAAATGTGAATTTTACCTTTTTAGTTTCAGATGAAAAATCTAACAAACACAATGAACTCAGTCAAACGTCACAAAAAGTGAAACGCTGTGAAAAACTAGGATCAGATCAGAACGCCAGTGTCTTCAGTTATAGATAATGAGCTTATCTGATGATCAATAAAGAGTTTTATGAAGGAGCGTGAAGTGGAGCGTGGACGTTTACCGTCTCCTTCCTGTAGATGGTGAGGACGCAGTGCAGCGTGTTCTTGTAGCCTTTTCCTGCCTGGAGCCGCGTCTGGTGACAGAAAACAAACACGTTCGATATAAACAACAGAACAGTTTCAGTGTGTTTCTCAGTTTGAACCACAAACATGTGTGAGGACCTTGAACGCACCACAGAGTGAAGTGATTTCACTGAGACTCTGATGACGTTGTGTCCATGTTTTCATCTGGATCAATAAAATGAAGCTTCACTCTTGAGTGTGTCCATGTGGTCTAGAGTTGACTTTCACAATGCGTTTCTATGGCGACCCGTAGGGACAAACGTCAGAGTTGTGTTTGTCCTCACTTGATCCACCTCACATCTGTGTTACATGAATGTCTACTTGTCTTCATCTTGTCTCACTCTTTTTCCTGCAGTTGTTGTGCACGTGTTTTGTCCACGTGGTTGTTTTTGTACTTCTCTGTCCAAGATGGCGGACAGGCTCGTGCATACATGGCACAGTTCTGGTGAAAACCAGGAACCATGACTGCTAACTGAGCCGTGTGGAAAATACAAGAAGGCCGTAGGCGAGTGTAACTATGGCAACAACATGAGTGACTTTATAGTGTCTCATGCAGGACAGACCATAATAAGACTGACAAGGAGAAGGCGTGGGCAGACACTGCGATCGGTCGTCCTCCATATTTGTTTTTTTCCTGAAGTCCTGCTTGATGTTGTGAGACTGTGAGAGCAGGTGTGTGTGAAGTGGCTCCTACAAAGAGCAGGTGTGTGTGTGACTGATCCAGTGAGTGTGTTCAGAGCAGTATAATGCTGTTATCAGCTGAAACAGTCTCACGTCTGTGTGAGTGTAACAATGTTAGAAAGGTGTTAAAGTTTCAGAGACTTTCCTTCTGTTCCACCGACACACTTCATTTACATCACTTCACATCACACTCAGCTGCTGTTGTCGTTCTCCTTCAACTCAAACTCCCTGTGTGAGTGCACATACTTAATGCCTAGAAACCCAGCAGAGGCATGTGTGTGTGTGTGTGTGTGTGTGTGTGTGTAATACCTTGACTGTATCCAGCGGATGGCCGACCACCACACTGGAGGCTCCTGCAGCCAAGAGAGAGGAGGGAAAACAGAAACAGGAGAAAAACATGAGCTGAAAAAAGAAACACCAGAGGAAGAAAAACATGGAGGCTGCTGCTGTGGTGGTGGTTGTTGTTTCTCGAGACACAGACTCACTACAAACCTGGCTTCTCTTTTTCTTTACTCTCTTTTTTACTTGACTCAGTGTGGCTCAGGTTGTGCAGCGACGAGCTGCAGCTCAGCGCCTCTCTCTGTGACACTCAGACGCCATGCTCAGTCTTTGTGTGAGGGTTTTGGTTGGTGGACAAACTGTTGCATAAACGTCCAGTGGGACACTTCGCCTCGTGTCCCCGCTGAGATCAAACAGACACACACTCAGCCAACTGGGCTGGGATGGCCACCAAGGGGCCCGGGAGGGGGGGGGGCAAACATGAGCTATTGTGGCCTTATTGAGTCCTTGTTCTTCTTGCAGTTTGTGTGTGTGTGTGTGCCTGTGTGCACGCGTGTGGCACAAACACAAAACACATGGTAACAAACACAAAGCACATGGTAACAATCCAGACAACAAGCAGAACCAACAAAGTGCATGTTTGCTGTGTGTCGGATGAAGAACCAGGACCAACCCTCCAGTCCAACCTCAGGTCTGAGCTGCTTTTAAAACATAGAATGGATGATGTTTCCTCCAGCAGCTGCAGCACGCACGCACGCACACACACACACACACACACACACACACACACACACACACCCCACACACACACCCCACACAAGCTGCTGCCACATGTTCAAAAGTTTGTTCAAATGCAACAAACTTTTAAAATATTTCCATGAAACTCCCTCACGAACTAAAGGGCCCTGATGGTTCTGGTCTCAGTCTGGACCTGGTCCTGATGGTTCTGGACCTGGTCCTGATGGTTCTGGTCTCAGTCTGGTCCTGGTCCTGATGGACCAATGACTCACTGACAGCTCTGTTTGGTCTCTAAACAACAACAGACGACTGTAGAGCTGTGTGTTTCAGTTTCTCCTCAGTTTCACAGAGGCTGAGTTTATTCATCATTAACTGACACTTTATTAACGATCAGATGATCCGCTGATATCTGATCAATACCTGTCTGTCATGGCTATAACAGCTGCATCATGGATGAGCTCATGAATCCAGAGTTTAACATTATATGTGTTTATAAACTACAGAGCGATGAGTGTCAATGTCCAGAGTGTGTAGTTGTCCCGCAGTGTGTCCATGTGTAGATGTGTATGTGCGCAGGAAACATGTGTGTATCGATAACTTTGACCTCTGCTCCGTTCACCTACATTGATCTGTTAGAATTAACAAAACAACAGCGGTCTGAGCTCCACCTTGTCTTAATGCAGCCACAGCGCCCCCCGCGGCCACAGCTGGAACTGCACCAACCCGACTCATGAAGCGCTTTGTCATTAGAACAGAAAGTTAAAAAAAAAACTTCCACATCATCGATCGTGTGGGGTCGCGCGCTCTGTGCACGTGTCTCCAAGAGATAAGGAGTTTAACTGTCTTTACTTTCCTTCACACTGAGGCTGTTTATCATGGAGGGGGAGCAGGGGAGGAGGGGGAGGAGGGAGGTGGACTTCTCTGCAGACCCTCTGTTGTTTACATTGAGTTTGGATGCATGTGCAGCAGCAGGAGTTTTCCTACTTAACGAATGTAATGCCCCCCCACACCCCCCCACCCCCCGGCTAAACATCTGATTTAATCCACACAAACATGCACCACCACACGGGAAACCACAACCCTCACCCCCCCCTCTGCCTCCCCACCGCCCCCGCTCCCTGATCGTCAGCCCGGGGAGAAGTCGGGGCCACTCACCGCCGATCCATCCCGCGATGAAATCGTCCAGTTGAAAACTCTTGGAGTTCTGCATCTTTCTGTGCGCGTGCAAACTTCAGCCAGGAGCCGGGCATGAGCCGACCAATCAGAAACCTCCGTGGACCCTGAGTGTGGGTGTCGGTGCTGCAGCTCCGACCGAGACAATAATGTGTTGGGAGAGAAGAGAGAAAAGCGGTTTTAAAGAGAGTGGGCCTTCATAAGAAAAGTGCACAGCGGGTTCAGAGCCAACAGCCAATCAGAGCTCTGCCTGAGTGTGCGGGGGACAGGCCTCTCGGCCAACCAGGAGTGAGCTGCTCAAAGCAGTGCAGCCTATAGAGACACCTCCATGGAAATGAGCCATGAGGATCAGAGGCTCCTCTGACAGCCCGGCAGATCTGCAGACATCTGCACATCATTGGCCCGTTTGTCTTCATTTACACATCTGACTTCTGAGGGATCAATCAATACACATCTTGTTAAGCATCTATTATCACCGTCCTACGGTGGCCCTGAAGGCTCAGCTCACTGCACTGAAAATGACTGTCACAACAGAACAGTTATAAAATGATGGTAATGAATTCACATCTATAGAAAACACAGGTTCAAACACAACTTCATTAATATAACACACACACACACACACACACACACACACAAGCTTGTGAACTCTGACTTCATAACAACACTAGTAAAAGCAGAACAACAGAGTCATGTTTGATGTTTTTCTCTGAGCAGGTTCATGAGCTTCGCTCTGGTCAAACCTCCGGATGTGAGTCACATGACGGATTCAGCTACTGTTCACTGTGTGACGATGTTTCTGCACTTCAGCCGCCACAGTGTTGGTGTTAATGAACGGGAAACATAAAGAAAAGGACATCAGTGATAGAGGTGAAGCTTTGTTATTAACACCTGTGGGGACACGTGTCCTCTGCTTCAGTCTGAGGTCAGCGACTGGGACCTGGTCAAGGACGAGGAGGAGGAGGAGGACAAGGAGGAAGAGTAATGTTTAAACCGGAGCACCTGGAAGAGACGCAGTCAAACAATTAGAAGAAAAACATGCAGGACGTGACCTTTGACCTCAGCTCCACCATGGAGCTCAGTGGGAAAGAACAAGGTAAATATTATTAACTTTATTAAGAGCACATTTCTACGGTGGCCCTGAGGGGTCAACTCACAAACTGTTAGTGCATCCAAAGAGGTGTGATCAGGTGGAGTCAGTAAATGGGTCACGTTGTGGGTAATGATTTATGAGAGCATACACACACACACACACACACACACACACACACACACACGAGATCTAACAATGGTTTTATATGTGACTTCATATTAAATAACATCTGTCGATAAATGTGAATAAAGTCTAATTAAATGTTTTAGAGTTACAGGAGCTGAAGAATCAGCAGGTCTCCTCCTGAAAGTCCCAAAGTTTCCCACAGTTCCTGAATGTATCACGGTGACTGCAGGAGGAAGTTTGGATGAAATGATTCACCGGAAGTGTGGAATATGTAGGACGAAAAACAAAGAGAGAGAGGGAGTTTATGAGCAGCTTTAAAGAGATAAGATGAGTTTTATGACTTGTGTATGTGTGTGTGTGTGTGTGTGTGTGTGTGTGTGTGTGGGGGGGGGGGGGGGGGTCAGTAAACAGCAGCTCCATCAAACCAGACACACACGTCACTGAGTGTGAGTTTTTGTGGAGGAAACACAGCTCCACCCTGTGATAAGACACTGATAACAGAGACACAGCATCTTCACACACACAGTGGAAAAGTACCAGAAAAACAAACTGGAGAAGAAGCAGAGAGACGAGACGGAGAGACAGAGAGACAGAGAGAGACAGAGAGACGGAGAGACAGAGAGACGGAGAGACAGAGAGACAGAGAGACAGAGAGACAGAGAGACGAGGGACAGAGAGAGACAGAGAGACAGAGAGAGACGGAGGGACAGAGAGAGACGGAGAGACAGAGAGACGGAGAGGCAGAGAGACAGAGAGACAGAGAGACGGAGAGACAGAGAGACAGAGAGACGGAGGGACAGAGAGAGACAGAGAGACAGAGAGAGACGGAGGGACAGAGAGAGACAGAGAGAGACGGAGAGACAGAGAGACGGAGAGGCAGAGAGAGACAGAGAGACAGAGAGACAGAGAGACAGAGAGACGGAGGGACAGAGAGAGACAGAGAGAGACAGAGAGAGACGGAGAGACAGAGAGACGGAGAGGCAGAGGGACAATGACTCATGTCATTACCACATATAAACACATACATGTGTAAGTGTGACATATAAAAGGCAGCATTATTCACGTTTACACGTGTCCTGTATTATAGATTACATTACATCACATGATTATATTACATTACCATCAATAAATATCTGAACATTGATCCCAAAGTCTCCCCCTCTAGAGGACCTGTACAACTCGCGCTGCCTCAAGAGTGCTGCCAGACTCCTCCAAGACCCCACTCAGCCCGGACACGGACTGTTCGAAGGCCTGCCCTCTGGCAGACGTTTCAGATCCACAAAAACACACACAACAGACTTAAGAACAGTTTTTACCCATCAACCACATCACTTCTTAACGCCGCTACATCCACTGATGTGAATTCATTTATTTATATGTACATATATAGGTTTTTGTATCTTTGTATTTTTTATATTTAGGCTTTATCTTATCTTCTTTTTATTTTTTACACCGGCGCTGTTAGTGGTCACTTTCGAATTTCGTTGTTCAACTTGTTGAATAATGACAATAAAGAATTCTGATTCTGAAACTCAGAGCCAAACTTTGTTCCTGTTTTGTATCTGTACACGTTAAGTTCTATTCTACTCTATCTACTCTATTCTACTCTAAATACACATTCATTGTACAAATAAACGTGACTGAAACAGTAGACATATAGAAATGATACATTACCACTACACTTACACATGCCTGTCTTCATGTCTATATGTGGACACAGACTTGGACCCTGTTTTTTACATACAAATGAACAGATACACACATGTTCATACAGGTGAGACATGTGTCGACATGTATGATATAACGTTCCACATAGTAAGTCTTTGTGTGTGTTTACGTACAGAACACGTCATGTTGTGTGTTGGACTCTTCATATCTCTGACTCCACCTGTTTCTACTCGTCTTTACTTTCTCTTTCTCTTCCTTTAACTCAGGTCACGGTTTTTTATTCACATCTTTGACTTGTTACTTTGCTCCATGAACAAACTGACTGGATGTGTCCATGATGTGTTCACTGACCATCATGTTCTCTCTGTACATTTGTATTTATAGGTTTGTTTTTCCTGTTGTTGGTGGAGCTGGCTTTTCCAGGGGGACATTAAACACACCACCAGAACTGATCCACTCCACAGTTCAGATACAGATACATTTGTATTGATTATTTATCAGTGAGACAATAATCCTGGACATGTTTCCATTGATAAACTCTCTCACAGCCTCACACTCCACCCCCCACCCCCACCCCCCGACCTCAGACTTTTGGACCCTGTTGTATCTATACATAGACAGAGTGTCACGTTTGAGAGAGAGAGAGAGAGAGAGAGTGTGTGTGTGTGTGTGTGTTTGCTGATGCTGCATCTCATATGTGTCTGTATCACCTTTCACCTATTAAAGGGTCGTCTCCCACGGCGACTGAAGCTGAGGTCACATCTGCTGACACTTCACCTCCTTCGACATTCATGAGAAAATCTGACGTTTAAACATATAAACAAGCATAATGTTTGTTTCGTAGTTGACCCTGTCCTTCACACATCTGTGTGTGTGTGTGTGTGTGTGGTGTGTGTGTGTGTGTCCATCACAGGCTTCTGTTTACACTGGATGTACAGGATCTAGTCTATATTGTCCTGTCACTCACAGGGAGCTCTGTGTTACATTGCTTTATCATGTCCTTCATATTCTAGTTGTCTCTGCTGCTACTTGATCACACATTTTATCTCTGCTCAACATGTGCACATGTTGTGTGTGTGGTGTGTGTGGTGTGTCCTGAGCGTGGCCTCTGATTGGTCCGTTGGGACAGGTGTGTTTGACAGTGATAGTGTTTGTGAGGTTGAGTTCACACAGTCGACAGCAGAGACTCTGCTCACTGAGCTGTGATTTCTTCACTTGATGAAATGAACTCATCCAAACACAATGTATGATGTTTGTGTTTGTATTATTCACTGTCTGTGACCATTTAAACACAACTCCTCCTTAAACTCTCCTCAGCTTCAGGCTCCACACTGACATCATCATTGTGTGTGTGTGTCCACTGTTTCCTGCCCTAAACCATTGATTGACAGCTTGGCCCTTAGAATAGAAAAACACAAAAACAGGCCAGAAGTTTTTTATGATTATGTTTTATTCTCATTATTGAGAATGATGAATGATTGTGAGCACTTCACTGACTCACTGCATGTCCGTATAAAAAACGTCTGTTGGAGGAGAAACTGAGGACGACTCAGGTGTTTCAAGGTCATCAGTCATTCGTCACTAAGGGGCGTGGCCTCTTCATGGGAGCTAATATACAGTAATTAACTGGCAATGAAGCTGTTTATGGTCACAAACCAGGTCACCTGTTCTCATACAGAATCATATATTGATAATCTATTAGAATCTGATGGATCAATAAACAGTGACTCACTCCTCACTGCAGGTTCAACATAATATTTAAAAACAACACAATAATTCATCAAGTGTTTTCTTTAGAAACAATGAGTTTGATTTTCATTAAACATCAGAGAGAATAAAAAAAAAAACGGATTGACAGGTCTACTCCGTTTGATTGACAGGACAGACGATCAGAGGGGTGGAGTTTTTACCTTGCCGATTATCAGAGGGATTGAGGAGTGGGTGTAGTTTGTCAGTGAAGCAGCAGCCGGTGAAGGAGTAGATGAGAGCTGCAGCATCTACGTCATAAAAGGAGACCAGACCCTCCTCATAATCCACAAACACCCCCACCTTCTCAGGACCAGACCTCAGAGTGAGATGGACTGGGGGGTCATCAAGAGCTTTGTACTCATTTCCATCACTCAGCCCTATCATCCAGTAACCAGTCTGAGGAATCAGTTTTAACCAAGTCTTCCTGTCAATCGACTCTCTGGCCACGCCCACAATCCACTCAGTTTTTCCTTTGACCTGAACCTCAAGTAAAATCTGCCTGAAGAGAAACTCTGTTTTCCTAAGACACCGAGATAATAAGAAAATCTCTGTGGGTTGTTTGGGAGATTCTTCCTCACATGACCATGATGAACTTGTTTTCCATCATCAGACAGGATGAGCCATGGATTTGCTGTATCAGGATCCAGAGTCACATCCACTGCAAACTGCTGGACCTTCTTCACCTTCATCTCCTCCATCTGTCCACGGACCGTCTCCTCCAGCTGAGACACAGCTCTCACCACAGTCCCCTCATATGACGGTGGATGGACTCTGACCTCTGTCCAGTCCTTGGTGGGTGGAGCAGCTTTCAGGGATGGGAAGCTTTGGAGGAGGTGGAGATGGTCTTCAGACAGTGAGAGCTGCTCCACCTCAGTGCTTCTCTTCTCCAGCTCAGAGATTTCCTGTTGCAGCTCTGTGATGAAGTCTTCAGCCTGTTTCTCTGAGCTCTTCAGTTTCTCTTCGATCTCCTTGATGAGCTGCTTCAGGCCTCTGTCAACAGACTCCTTCAGAGCAGTGAAGACCTCAACACCTTCTGCTTTCTCTCTGTCTGCAGCAGCTTTACTGACCTTCACTGACTGTCTGATCTCCTCAATCTTCAGTCGTCTCTTCTGGATCATCTGCTGAGTCTCAGCCTCTGTCTTCTGCAGCTCTGCCTTCTTTCCTTCATATCCTTCTCTCAGAGGAACAAACTCATGAGTCTTGTGGTCTAAAACAGGGCAGAGCATGCAGACACATGTCTGGTCGGTCTGACAGAAGAGCTCCAGAGGTTTATCGTGCTTCCTACACATCCTGTCTCCAGGTTCTCCACAGGCTCCATCAGCTGATGTCTCCTCAGGCCTGACAGTGTCAGATGAAGCTCCAGGTGAGTCTCACAGTAGGAGGTCAGACACACCAGGCAGGACTTCAGGGCCTTCAGTTTGGTTCCAGTGCAGACGTCACAGGGAACTTCTCCTGGTTTGGAAACTTGTTGCTCTGAGCTGCTGCTGCTGGTTTTCTGTTGAGCTTCACATCTGAACTGAGCCACCATCTCAGAGATGAACCTGTTGATCTCAAGCTGAGGCCTTGTTTCAAAAACCCTCTTACAGATGGGACAGTGACAGCTGTCACTAACGTCCCAGTGCTGAGTGATGCAGCTCTGACAGAAGTTGTGTCCACATGATGTGGTGACTGGATCAGTGAAGACATCCAGACAGATGGAGCACAGGAACTGATCTTCAGACCTCAGGTGACCAGCAGCAGACATGTCCACACACTGAGGAAGAGAAAACAAACACATGCATTTAAAATAATGCTCTGTCTCTTTAACACTCTGGTTCCCTGACTGGGGGGGGCGGAGTCATATAAACATATTTGCTTTACACATGCGTCTGACACGTTGTTTTAGATTATTAAACACCTGGTGACGTTTTGTCATCGAACGCCAACTTGTTCTTTTCTAAACCAATAAATTTGAAGTGTGAAGAGCCAATCAGAGAAGAGGAAGGAAAGACCACACTAACCAATCACTGATCTCCTAATGAAAAAACTTGTCATTTGATTTGTCACTTGAAAACAAACAGTGTCTGTGTAGTTGTTCCTGTTATAATTAAAGACAATGAGAGTAAGAGAAACTTTGATGTTGTAATGAACAGGGTGTAAAATTGACATCTGTATCATGTGAAACAGGAATGACTCTGCAGACAGAACTGTTTTGTTTTTAAAACACCTGCTCTGTTTATTAAACACCTGATCATCTGATATTTCCTGTTTTCAAAGCTGCACTTAGTGACGAGGACACTGTATTTCCTCTGGCTGCTTCACAATAAAAGCATCACAGTTTTATTGTGAAGCAGCCAGAGGAAATACAGTGTCCTCATCACTAAGTGCAGCTTTGAGGAAGTAGAGAGCAATGCGGCCGTAGCAGGTGATAACATGACGGCTCTAAAACCAGGAAATGAGGTGAAGTGGAGAGAGAAGCCGAGAGTGCTAAAAGTCCTGAGCAGAGACACAGAGACAGTTTAAAGTGGACATTAGCGTCTCTGTGGACAAACAGCCTCAGGTCTGTTGTGAGCCAGTTCACCAGAGTCAATGTGACATTAAGAGAGTGAAGCTTCAGCTGAGGAGACATGAACCTCAGCGTTAGAGCTGCTGCTCACAGTGAACATGAAGAGCTGCACTCACCAGTGTTTGTAGAGACTCTGCTGTGTTAGAGACAGACACCTGATGGACTCACTTTGACTTTCTGTCTCACCTCAGTCGTCCACCTCTCACACTTTACTTTCACTTCTGTGACACTGAGCCTCTTCCTGTTCCCTGTGTTGTTGCTCCTCCTCCTCCTCCTCCTCCTCCCACTGCAGCTCTGTGTGTCTGTGCTTTTACTGTGAAACAGCAGCATCAAGTGTGTGAGTGACAGCTGCTGTTTATCTCCTGATGAAGAACTTCATCAGAACATCTCACAGACTTGTTGTGAATCAATCTGCATCACGTCTCAGGAGATGAGTCACAAAGACAACAGATCAAATAACAACTGAAAGTGTGTGACCATCACCAGGTGAGGTCCACCCTGAACAGCCTGGACCTGTGGACCCACAGCTGGAACAGGTGTTCACTGCCTTAGAACCACCACCAGCGCTCCAGTGCTCCAGTGTCCCATTGTCCCAGTGTCCCAGTGTCTGGACTCTGGACTGTTTGTATTCTCTTCTCTGTTTTCTCCTTTCAAAATAAAGAAACATTCAGTAAACTTTTTTTTTTTTTCCTTTTTAATCATTTGTCATAATTATAATTATTTTGAAGAGCTGTGTCAGAGGTCAAAGGTCATGTTGCAGGATTCATTGCTCTCTGCTGGATGACAGGAGTGAGTCTCAGCTCAGTCCAGCAGCTGCAGAGAAACTTTTAAAGAACCAACGACTCTGACATGTGAAGCTCTGGTAAAAACAAACAGCAGTTGTTCCCATTCCTGTTGCCTAGCAACCTCCTGACCACCACTGTTTGAGGCACAGAAGGAGACCAGACTCAGTCCAGTCCAGCCTCGGCCTGGGTCCAGACACAGGTTAGAGGTCCTGAGGCTCTGAGGTTCACTCAACACTGGTGGAAACTGGTTCATGTTGAAACATGAAGAGTCCAAATGTTTGGACCCTCGTTGTCCAGGAGTTGAAGGAACAAGAAGAACCTTGAAGAACGTGACTGTGACACTGTCAGTCTTCAGAGGACGTTCATTTTAAAAACTGCAGCGCCCTCTTGTGGTGATTGAAAAGATAACAAATTTGAAAGCGCCTCAGTAAAAGCTGCATCTTCTTCTTCATGTCTGTATTTATCATCACACTCTCCAACCTGACGTCTCAGGCGAGAGACAGCAGACAGACAGGATTCATATTCATCATACAGCTTTAAGTTCCTGATAAAAAAAACTCTGATTCACACATTATTTAATGTAAAATGTTTTTACAGAAACTTCCATCGTCCAATCAGCTGCAAGCTCAGAGTCAGTGAAACCACCACCTCCACCTCCTCCACCGTCTCCTTACAGAGTGTAAAGATACTGAGACCTGACACTGATCCTGTGTCAGTCGTAAAACCCCTGAATGTAGGTCGACTGGTTTTAACACATGGAACCTCTCAGATCAGCTCATCTGCATATATCAAGCCTGTACAGACATGTGGGTTCATTTATGTAGGTTCTGCTTTTATGTTACACAGATATGTGGGCTGTCCATCTCTAGGGTTGTATTATAAAACAGTAACACCTGATGTCAGCACGTATGTCGTACATACGTCCTCTCTCTTTAAATCCAACAGGAGCTAAACATCCAGTGACTTGTGTCGTCACTATGGAAGGTGGAGGTCAAAGGTCAAATGGGAAAACTGTTCCTGTGAATGTGGATGTTACAGAGCTGGAAAAAAAAATCTCCATATGAACCAGAGGATCAGAAGTAGCAGGACAGGAGCAGTGTGGGTCTGTGGCCACCAGGGGCAGGAAACACTCATGTTTGAACTCCAGCTGGGATCATTCATTTATTAATTCCACCTCTGTCCGGCCTCTTCAATGTCACACTTTCAATTACGTGCGACCTTTCCGTCTTGCGTGGCAGCATTCGTGTCACGGAACATGTGATTCCTGAAGCAGCCCAGTAAATAAATCTGACCTCGGTCCACACACACACACACACACACACAGACACACGAGGAGTCACTGAGGCTGCAGCCTGCAGGAGAAAATAAAACAGCATTTCCAAAGGTTTCCTCTCCTCCTCTGTGTTTGTAGCTTCATACATGTTCAGCCTGTAAACTGTCTCCACTGTGCAGAAATGTGTGGATGTAAAAGCTGCTTTGTTGCCTTTATCCATAAACATGTGGACGTGGAGCTACAGACATGAGCTACAGACGTGAGCTACAGACGTGAGCTGCACTGGAGCCGTCAAGGTGAAAATCAACAGAATGTTTCTGTGTCTGTTTAAAACCTGCTGCGAACATTAAAGCTCTGCCACATGTACAAACATGTAGAGCATCAAAGTCTCGTTCATCTGTTTACATCAACCCAGTCGGTCATTCACCTGCCAGAGAAAAAGAGACGTTTACATCTTATTCTCCATTTAGAGAGAATCTGGAAACTCAGAATACAGACACGTTTACGTCCCATCAGATAAAGAAGAGGAGCGACAGGAATACAGAGACTCTTATATCTGAAGTGTGGAGTCGTATCAACCCCCCACCCCCCTCCAACCCCCTCTTTTATGTACATATGTATATATATATATAATATATATATGTATGGATCTACCTGGAGATAAAGGCTGAGGAGCCAAAGAGGCTGAATGTGTGGGTGAAAGGTGAAGGTGGGTCGTTGTTCTTCTTCTTGACTTTAGAAGTGGTGCAGACGGCTACCTGTTAGTGGGGTTTGACAAGAAGCTGAGTTTATTAGAACGTCAGTATCACATGATGCACATGGTCTTGATCACATGGACTGTTAGCTTAACATTAGCCTTTAGCCTGGTACATATACATGTACTGAATTTCATTTCTGTGTATAGATATATTTATATTAATAAAAGTATATCAGAACAAACATAAGGTGTTGATTCTGATGAAAATCAGTCATATGGATGACACATTGTATTTCACACATGATATATGTTAATCTATCCAGAGGATGTTTATATGTGAACTGTCAGTGAACAGGTTGACTCACTGACTCACACCGGCCTCATTGTTCAACAACAAAAAATGTAATTTCTCTCTAAATAAACAAAATAAATTCATGTCTGATGTTTCTGAACAGGAAACGACTCTTTTTCATTAACATGTGGCTCCTCAGACCTAAAACGAGGTGCAGCCTCATCGCTGCGAGGCCTCGACATGACAGGGACAGAAATATGTTTTAATGAGCTGAAGTCCTGCGGCGACACGCTAAATTTTTTATCTGTGGTCGAGGTTGAGAGAGAGAGAGAGAGAGGGAGAGAGAGAGAGAGAGAGTCCTAGAAACAGAGGGAGGAGGAGGAGGAGGAGGAGGAGGAGGATGACGACCTGCAGATGAACAGGTGAACAGAGGAAAAGAGAGAGAGAGAGTCTGAGGAGACTTAAACCTTCATTTGATAAACAGTGTCGAGACACTGAGGATGACATGACCAAAAGATCATCTCATTGGGAGTCAAACCGGCGATCAGCGCTTCAGGCAACATGCCAACATGGTACGTGCTCTCCGACCACTGGACCACTGAGCAACCCCTCAAATATGGCATTTTAAGTAGTTAGACTCTACGGTGAAGTCACATGACGCAGTTTCAGTCCAAACATCAGCTGTTGCTGTGTAACGGGCCGGAGCAGGAAGCTGCTGACCTCTGCTGACCGGCCAGTGAAGCCGTAAAGAGAGACAACGCCGACCTCTGTGACCTGTAACTGAAGCTGAGCAGAGGGAGGAGTGGAGACTTTCTGCTGAGCTGAGCTGAGCTTTCAGAGAAAAGGTCAAAGGTCAAACGGTGAAAGAGGAGAAGATTGAAACCCGTGAGAAGTTTCTGCTCCGTCAGCTGATGGACCAGAAACTGCACTGATCAACCCTGACATTAATGATCAATAAGTGTGAGACATGGAGAAATCAATCACCACCTCTGCAGCTCCATGAAGCTTCTTAGACTCTTTTAGCTTTTTATCTGGTTTAATATTCATCACATGACCAGGTGTGAATGTTTCTGTATGTGACACAGCAATAAAATGTAAAAATGACAAATGTCACATGTTTTAACACAAATATCAGACACAGACATGGATGTTCAGTTTTCTATATTTCAGACCCGTTATATACATCCATCCTAAAGTCTGTCATTATGTTTGCATTACAAACAGTGAGACCAGGTGCCCGGTCAAAATGAGCAAACGAGTTGTATTTTGTGCTGTTTCATCAAAGTTGCATAAACCAGTGTAAACCTTATTATGGATTTATGTCATGAACCTACTCATCTCTAATGTGATAATAATATTATGGATGTATGTGACAAGACGATATAGAAACTCTTCTGTCACATATTTCATTTCTAAATAAAAACCTCGTTCCCTCCACTGAAGGAATAAAACAGAATAAAAGTAGTTTTGGTTAAAGGAGCTGCTCATGGGTAAAGTTTTACTATTTTGCTACAAAGCTAACGTTAGCATAACAGTTGTTTACAGTCAAGAAAAAAAAACAGAGAGTTCAGTATCAAACTTGATTTGAAGAAAGAGAAGAAGCAACTTTCCTGGTTTGTTTCTGTCTTTGTTTTCTCAGCTCAGGAGTTGAGTTAGCATGCTAACCAGCTAACTTGGGCCTGGTTTGCGCGTCTCGAAGGCTAACGAACGAAGGCTAAAGCTCATGTCAAGGCAGGTATGTAAACAGCTGCTACTGCTGATGCTAATGCTGATGCTAGCCATGTAGCTGTAACAAAATATCATAGTTTCACAAAGCAGATTTGAGGCATTGGAAACTTAAATGATTTCACAACTTGGCAGAGGTTAGCTTGTCAGCACCAGGGTCATTCTCTTGAACACTAATGCTAATGCCATGCTAATGCTAATGTTAATGCTAGCCATACAGCAATAACAATAAGTTCAGGGTTTCAAAAAGCAGGTTTGAGTCCCTGGAAACTTTGAACATTTTGGGCAGAATAAACACGGTTTCTTGAAGTTTGAGTCATGAAGGACATTTCTAAGAGACGAGGTTTGTGTGAGACAACGGTTTTGTGGAGGATTCAGATGATTCCTGTCTGAGGCCTGCTGTGAAGCCCAGCAGCTCCACCTGACCAGGTGAGTTAGATCACACAGGAGGGTTCATTAGCTGCAGCAGGACGGACAGTGTTCACTGATATCCACTGATCCAGCCGCAGGTGTTTCATGATGTGTTCAGACTTTTCGCTCGTCGTCATCTTCTCCCTGCGTCTCCAGATTTAGCTCCCAGCGTTTCCTCTGACTCTTTCATTATCGTCTCTTCAGATGAAATTAACAGAAATTGAGGCAATTACGCTGCGGAGCGCCTCTCTCAGCTCATCACATAAGGACAATAGAATATGATACGAGACTCATTTTCAATTTCCATCAAACACAGAGCAGACAAAGACGCTCCTCATCATTAACCACCTCCTCCTGATTCAGCAGCTCCATCTTCATTTTCTCTGTTGACCAGAACCAACTCTCGAGAACAGACTTTACGTCGTCTTGACCTTTTCACTCTCCGACTTCTAATATTTGGCACTTCTGTAAATCATCAGGTTAAATATGTTGTGGAGGGAAAGGTTAACGAGGCCTGACTCTGCGCTTGGACTTTTTCTTTCTTCTTCATTCCCTCATGAGGATTCAGCCACCCGATGATTCTGGTTTTCCCAGCAGGAAGCCACAGGAAGAAGTGGTTTTATTAACCTCATCAACTCCGTGGGACGCCGGCGTCAGAGAGCCGCTCCTCTTCTGCAGTTTCAGCTTGCGCGGGCTTACTACATTGGTAAACGGGGCGCAGCTGGTATCTGCTGGCTCGCGGTTAGGTGGTTTTGCTAATTCAGTATCGATTTTATTTGTTTCTCATTTATTTTTGCACAAGATATACAGAATATCACAGTCCGACAGCGTGACGTTTTCCCATTTCAACCGAGGGAGACGTTCCCTCGGTTTTATTTGAAGTTAGTGTACGACACGGATGTTGAAGGAGGGTGCAGACATTGATGTAACATGATGGACAGTGTACAATAAAGATGGGGCGGACAAGCGGAAAGGGGCCAGCTGAAGAAGAGAGACTCGTAAGTAGTAAGCGAGCAGAGCAGGCCGACTCATCAGAGACAGTCAGCCACCCGTTCAAACACTGGGGCACACTGTACACAGCAGGGAGGAGGGGGTTAGCTGGCCCAGCCGCTGGCTCGCGGTAAGAGTAGTAAGTTTCCGGGACGAGCAGAGCAGGCCGGACTCATCAGAGACAGTCAGCCACCCGTTCAAACACTGGGGCACAGTACACAGCAGGGAGCAGGGGGCCACAGCCGCTGGCTCGCGGTAAGAGTAGTAAGTTTCCGGGACGAGCAGAGCAGCCGGACTCATCAGAGACAGTCAGCCACCCGTTCAAACACTGGGGCACACTGTACACAGCAGGGAGCGAGGGGGCGGGGGCAGCTGGCCGCAGCCGCTGGCTCGCGGTAAGAGTAGTAAGTTTCCGGGACGAGCAGAGCAGGCCGGACTCATCAGAGACAGTCAGCCACCCGTTCAAACACTGGGGCACACTGTACACAGCAGGGAGCGAGGGGGCGGGGGCAGCTGGCCGCAGCCGCTGGCTCGCGGTAAGAGTAGTAAGTTTCCGGGACGAGCAGAGCAGGCCGGACTCATCAGAGACAGTCAGCCACCCGTTCAAACACTGGGGCACACTGTACACAGCAGGGAGCGAGGGGGCGGGGGCAGCTGGCCGCAGCCGCTGGCTCGCGGTAAGAGTAGTAAGTTTCCGGGACGAGCAGAGCAGGCCGGACTCATCAGAGACAGTCAGCCACCCGTTCAAACACTGGGGCACACTGTACACAGCAGGGAGCGAGGGGGCGGGGGCAGCTGGCCGCAGCCGCTGGCTCGCGGTAAGAGTAGTAAGTTTCCGGGACGAGCAGAGCAGGCCGGACTCATCAGAGACAGTCAGCCACCCGTTCAAACACTGGGGCACACTGTACACAGCAGGGAGCGAGGGGGCGGGGGCAGCTGGCCGCAGCCGCTGGCTCGCGGTAAGAGTAGTAAGTTTCCGGGACGAGCAGAGCAGGCCGGACTCATCAGAGACAGTCAGCCACCCGTTCAAACACTGGGGCACACTGTACACAGCAGGGAGCGAGGGGGCGGGGGCAGCTGGCCGCAGCCGCTGGCTCGCGGTAAGAGTAGTAAGTTTCCGGGACGAGCAGAGCAGGCCGGACTCATCAGAGACAGTCAGCCACCCGTTCAAACACTGGGGCACACTGTACACAGCAGGGAGCGAGGGGGCGGGGGCAGCTGGCCACAGCCGCTGGCTCGCGGTAAGAGTAGTAAGTTTCCGGGACGAGCAGAGCAGGCCGGACTCATCAGAGACAGTCAGCCACCCGTTCAAACACTGGGGCACACTGTACACAGCAGGGAGCGAGGGGGCGGGGGCAGCTGGCCACAGCCGCTGGCTCGCGGTAAGAGTAGTAAGTTTCCGGGACGAGCAGAGCAGGCCGGACTCATCAGAGACAGTCAGCCACCCGTTCAAACACTGGGGCACACTGTACACAGCAGGGAGCGAGGGGGCGGGGGCAGCTGGCCACAGCCGCTGGCTCGCGGTAAGAGTAGTAAGTTTCCGGGACGAGCAGAGCAGGCCGGACTCATCAGAGACAGTCAGCCACCCGTTCAAACACTGGGGCACACTGTACACAGCAGGGAGCGAGGGGGCGGGGGCAGCTGGCCACAGCCGCTGGCTCGCGGTAAGAGTAGTAAGTTTCCGGGACGAGCAGAGCAGGCCGGACTCATCAGAGACAGTCAGCCACCCGTTCAAACACTGGGGCACACTGTACACAGCAGGGAGCGAGGGGGCGGGGGCAGCTGGCCACAGCCGCTGGCTCGCGGTAAGAGTAGTAAGTTTCCGGGACGAGCAGAGCAGGCCGGACTCATCAGAGACAGTCAGCCACCCGTTCAAACACTGGGGCACACTGTACACAGCAGGGAGCGAGGGGGCGGGGGCAGCTGGCCACAGCCGCTGGCTCGCGGTAAGAGTAGTAAGTTTCCGGGACGAGCAGAGCAGGCCGGACTCATCAGAGACAGTCAGCCACCCGTTCAAACACTGGGGCACACTGTACACAGCAGGGAGCGAGGGGGCGGGGGCAGCTGGCCACAGCCGCTGGCTCGCGGTAAGAGTAGTAAGTTTCCGGGACGAGCAGAGCAGGCCGGACTCATCAGAGACAGTCAGCCACCCGTTCAAACACTGGGGCACACTGTACACAGCAGGGAGCGAGGGGGCGGGGGCAGCTGGCCACAGCCGCTGGCTCGCGGTAAGAGTAGTAAGTTTCCGGGACGAGCAGAGCAGGCCGGACTCATCAGAGACAGTCAGCCACCCGTTCAAACACTGGGGCACACTGTACACAGCAGGGAGCGAGGGGGCGGGGGCAGCTGGCCACAGCCGCTGGCTCGCGGTAAGAGTAGTAAGTTTCCGGGACGAGCAGAGCAGGCCGGACTCATCAGAGACAGTCAGCCACCCGTTCAAACACTGGGGCACACTGTACACAGCAGGGAGCGAGGGGGCGGGGGCAGCTGGCCACAGCCGCTGGCTCGCGGTAAGAGTAGTAAGTTTCCGGGACGAGCAGAGCAGGCCGGACTCATCAGAGACAGTCAGCCACCCGTTCAAACACTGGGGCACACTGTACACAGCAGGGAGCGAGGGGGCGGGGGCAGCTGGCCACAGCCGCTGGCTCGCGGTAAGAGTAGTAAGTTTCCGGGACGAGCAGAGCAGGCCGGACTCATCAGAGACAGTCAGCCACCCGTTCAAACACTGGGGCACACTGTACACAGCAGGGAGCGAGGGGGCGGGGGCAGCTGGCCACAGCCGCTGGCTCGCGGTAAGAGTAGTAAGTTTCCGGGACGAGCAGAGCAGGCCGGACTCATCAGAGACAGTCAGCCACCCGTTCAAACACTGGGGCACACTGTACACAGCAGGGAGCGAGGGGGCGGGGGCAGCTGGCCACAGCCGCTGGCTCGCGGTAAGAGTAGTAAGTTTCCGGGACGAGCAGAGCAGGCCGGACTCATCAGAGACAGTCAGCCACCCGTTCAAACACTGGGGCACACTGTACACAGCAGGGAGCGAGGGGGCGGGGGCAGCTGGCCACAGCCGCTGGCTCGCGGTAAGAGTAGTAAGTTTCCGGGACGAGCAGAGCAGGCCGGACTCATCAGAGACAGTCAGCCACCCGTTCAAACACTGGGGCACACTGTACACAGCAGGGAGCGAGGGGGCGGGGGCAGCTGGCCACAGCCGCTGGCTCGCGGTAAGAGTAGTAAGTTTCCGGGACGAGCAGAGCAGGCCGGACTCATCAGAGACAGTCAGCCACCCGTTCAAACACTGGGGCACACTGTACACAGCAGGGAGCGAGGGGGCGGGGGCAGCTGGCCACAGCCGCTGGCTCGCGGTAAGAGTAGTAAGTTTCCGGGACGAGCAGAGCAGGCCGGACTCATCAGAGACAGTCAGCCACCCGTTCAAACACTGGGGCACACTGTACACAGCAGGGAGCGAGGGGGCGGGGGCAGCTGGCCACAGCCGCTGGCTCGCGGTAAGAGTAGTAAGTTTCCGGGACGAGCAGAGCAGGCCGGACTCATCAGAGACAGTCAGCCACCCGTTCAAACACTGGGGCACACTGTACACAGCAGGGAGCGAGGGGGCGGGGGCAGCTGGCCACAGCCGCTGGCTCGCGGTAAGAGTAGTAAGTTTCCGGGACGAGCAGAGCAGGCCGGACTCATCAGAGACAGTCAGCCACCCGTTCAAACACTGGGGCACACTGTACACAGCAGGGAGCGAGGGGGCGGGGGCAGCTGGCCACAGCCGCTGGCTCGCGGTAAGAGTAGTAAGTTTCCGGGACGAGCAGAGCAGGCCGGACTCATCAGAGACAGTCAGCCACCCGTTCAAACACTGGGGCACACTGTACACAGCAGGGAGCGAGGGGGCGGGGGCAGCTGGCCACAGCCGCTGGCTCGCGGTAAGAGTAGTAAGTTTCCGGGACGAGCAGAGCAGGCCGGACTCATCAGAGACAGTCAGCCACCCGTTCAAACACTGGGGCACACTGTACACAGCAGGGAGCGAGGGGGCGGGGGCAGCTGGCCACAGCCGCTGGCTCGCGGTAAGAGTAGTAAGTTTCCGGGACGAGCAGAGCAGGCCGGACTCATCAGAGACAGTCAGCCACCCGTTCAAACACTGGGGCACACTGTACACAGCAGGGAGCGAGGGGGCGGGGGCAGCTGGCCACAGCCGCTGGCTCGCGGTAAGAGTAGTAAGTTTCCGGGACGAGCAGAGCAGGCCGGACTCATCAGAGACAGTCAGCCACCCGTTCAAACACTGGGGCACACTGTACACAGCAGGGAGCGAGGGGGCGGGGGCAGCTGGCCACAGCCGCTGGCTCGCGGTAAGAGTAGTAAGTTTCCGGGACGAGCAGAGCAGGCCGGACTCATCAGAGACAGTCAGCCACCCGTTCAAACACTGGGGCACACTGTACACAGCAGGGAGCGAGGGGGCGGGGGCAGCTGGCCACAGCCGCTGGCTCGCGGTAAGAGTAGTAAGTTTCCGGGACGAGCAGAGCAGGCCGGACTCATCAGAGACAGTCAGCCACCCGTTCAAACACTGGGGCACACTGTACACAGCAGGGAGCGAGGGGGCGGGGGCAGCTGGCCACAGCCGCTGGCTCGCGGTAAGAGTAGTAAGTTTCCGGGACGAGCAGAGCAGGCCGGACTCATCAGAGACAGTCAGCCACCCGTTCAAACACTGGGGCACACTGTACACAGCAGGGAGCGAGGGGGCGGGGGCAGCTGGCCACAGCCGCTGGCTCGCGGTAAGAGTAGTAAGTTTCCGGGACGAGCAGAGCAGGCCGGACTCATCAGAGACAGTCAGCCACCCGTTCAAACACTGGGGCACACTGTACACAGCAGGGAGCGAGGGGGCGGGGGCAGCTGGCCACAGCCGCTGGCTCGCGGTAAGAGTAGTAAGTTTCCGGGACGAGCAGAGCAGGCCGGACTCATCAGAGACAGTCAGCCACCCGTTCAAACACTGGGGCACACTGTACACAGCAGGGAGCGAGGGGGCGGGGGCAGCTGGCCACAGCCGCTGGCTCGCGGTAAGAGTAGTAAGTTTCCGGGACGAGCAGAGCAGGCCGGACTCATCAGAGACAGTCAGCCACCCGTTCAAACACTGGGGCACACTGTACACAGCAGGGAGCGAGGGGGCGGGGGCAGCTGGCCACAGCCGCTGGCTCGCGGTAAGAGTAGTAAGTTTCCGGGACGAGCAGAGCAGGCCGGACTCATCAGAGACAGTCAGCCACCCGTTCAAACACTGGGGCACACTGTACACAGCAGGGAGCGAGGGGGCGGGGGCAGCTGGCCACAGCCGCTGGCTCGCGGTAAGAGTAGTAAGTTTCCGGGACGAGCAGAGCAGGCCGGACTCATCAGAGACAGTCAGCCACCCGTTCAAACACTGGGGCACACTGTACACAGCAGGGAGCGAGGGGGCGGGGGCAGCTGGCCACAGCCGCTGGCTCGCGGTAAGAGTAGTAAGTTTCCGGGACGAGCAGAGCAGGCCGGACTCATCAGAGACAGTCAGCCACCCGTTCAAACACTGGGGCACACTGTACACAGCAGGGAGCGAGGGGGCGGGGGCAGCTGGCCACAGCCGCTGGCTCGCGGTAAGAGTAGTAAGTTTCCGGGACGAGCAGAGCAGGCCGGACTCATCAGAGACAGTCAGCCACCCGTTCAAACACTGGGGCACACTGTACACAGCAGGGAGCGAGGGGGCGGGGGCAGCTGGCCACAGCCGCTGGCTCGCGGTAAGAGTAGTAAGTTTCCGGGACGAGCAGAGCAGGCCGGACTCATCAGAGACAGTCAGCCACCCGTTCAAACACTGGGGCACACTGTACACAGCAGGGAGCGAGGGGGCGGGGGCAGCTGGCCACAGCCGCTGGCTCGCGGTAAGAGTAGTAAGTTTCCGGGACGAGCAGAGCAGGCCGGACTCATCAGAGACAGTCAGCCACCCGTTCAAACACTGGGGCACACTGTACACAGCAGGGAGCGAGGGGGCGGGGGCAGCTGGCCACAGCCGCTGGCTCGCGGTAAGAGTAGTAAGTTTCCGGGACGAGCAGAGCAGGCCGGACTCATCAGAGACAGTCAGCCACCCGTTCAAACACTGGGGCACACTGTACACAGCAGGGAGCGAGGGGCGGGGGCAGCTGGCCACAGCCGCTGGCTCGCGGTAAGAGTAGTAAGTTTCCGGGACGAGCAGAGCAGGCCGGACTCATCAGAGACAGTCAGCCACCCGTTCAAACACTGGGGCACACTGTACACAGCAGGGAGCGAGGGGGCGGGGGCAGCTGGCCACAGCCGCTGGCTCGCGGTAAGAGTAGTAAGTTTCCGGGACGAGCAGAGCAGGCCGGACTCATCAGAGACAGTCAGCCACCCGTTCAAACACTGGGGCACACTGTACACAGCAGGGAGCGAGGGGGCGGGGGCAGCTGGCCACAGCCGCTGGCTCGCGGTAAGAGTAGTAAGTTTCCGGGACGAGCAGAGCAGGCCGGACTCATCAGAGACAGTCAGCCACCCGTTCAAACACTGGGGCACACTGTACACAGCAGGGAGCGAGGGGGCGGGGGCAGCTGGCCACAGCCGCTGGCTCGCGGTAAGAGTAGTAAGTTTCCGGGACGAGCAGAGCAGGCCGGACTCATCAGAGACAGTCAGCCACCCGTTCAAACACTGGGGCACACTGTACACAGCAGGGAGCGAGGGGGCGGGGGCAGCTGGCCACAGCCGCTGGCTCGCGGTAAGAGTAGTAAGTTTCCGGGACGAGCAGAGCAGGCCGGACTCATCAGAGACAGTCAGCCACCCGTTCAAACACTGGGGCACACTGTACACAGCAGGGAGCGAGGGGGCGGGGGCAGCTGGCCACAGCCGCTGGCTCGCGGTAAGAGTAGTAAGTTTCCGGGACGAGCAGAGCAGGCCGGACTCATCAGAGACAGTCAGCCACCCGTTCAAACACTGGGGCACACTGTACACAGCAGGGAGCGAGGGGGCGGGGGCAGCTGGCCACAGCCGCTGGCTCGCGGTAAGAGTAGTAAGTTTCCGGGACGAGCAGAGCAGGCCGGACTCATCAGAGACAGTCAGCCACCCGTTCAAACACTGGGGCACACTGTACACAGCAGGGAGCGAGGGGGCGGGGGCAGCTGGCCACAGCCGCTGGCTCGCGGTAAGAGTAGTAAGTTTCCGGGACGAGCAGAGCAGGCCGGACTCATCAGAGACAGTCAGCCACCCGTTCAAACACTGGGGCACACTGTACACAGCAGGGAGCGAGGGGGCGGGGGCAGCTGGCCACAGCCGCTGGCTCGCGGTAAGAGTAGTAAGTTTCCGGGACGAGCAGAGCAGGCCGGACTCATCAGAGACAGTCAGCCACCCGTTCAAACACTGGGGCACACTGTACACAGCAGGGAGCGAGGGGGCGGGGGCAGCTGGCCACAGCCGCTGGCTCGCGGTAAGAGTAGTAAGTTTCCGGGACGAGCAGAGCAGGCCGGACTCATCAGAGACAGTCAGCCACCCGTTCAAACACTGGGGCACACTGTACACAGCAGGGAGCGAGGGGGCGGGGGCAGCTGGCCACAGCCGCTGGCTCGCGGTAAGAGTAGTAAGTTTCCGGGACGAGCAGAGCAGGCCGGACTCATCAGAGACAGTCAGCCACCCGTTCAAACACTGGGGCACACTGTACACAGCAGGGAGCGAGGGGCGGGGGCAGCTGGCCACAGCCGCTGGCTCGCGGTAAGAGTAGTAAGTTTCCGGGACGAGCAGAGCAGGCCGGACTCATCAGAGACAGTCAGCCACCCGTTCAAACACTGGGGCACACTGTACACAGCAGGGAGCGAGGGGGCGGGGGCAGCTGGCCACAGCCGCTGGCTCGCGGTAAGAGTAGTAAGTTTCCGGGACGAGCAGAGCAGGCCGGACTCATCAGAGACAGTCAGCCACCCGTTCAAACACTGGGGCACACTGTACACAGCAGGGAGCGAGGGGGCGGGGGCAGCTGGCCACAGCCGCTGGCTCGCGGTAAGAGTAGTAAGTTTCCGGGACGAGCAGAGCAGGCCGGACTCATCAGAGACAGTCAGCCACCCGTTCAAACACTGGGGCACACTGTACACAGCAGGGAGCGAGGGGGCGGGGGCAGCTGGCCACAGCCGCTGGCTCGCGGTAAGAGTAGTAAGTTTCCGGGACGAGCAGAGCAGGCCGGACTCATCAGAGACAGTCAGCCACCCGTTCAAACACTGGGGCACACTGTACACAGCAGGGAGCGAGGGGGCGGGGGCAGCTGGCCACAGCCGCTGGCTCGCGGTAAGAGTAGTAAGTTTCCGGGACGAGCAGAGCAGGCCGGACTCATCAGAGACAGTCAGCCACCCGTTCAAACACTGGGGCACACTGTACACAGCAGGGAGCGAGGGGGCGGGGGCAGCTGGCCACAGCCGCTGGCTCGCGGTAAGAGTAGTAAGTTTCCGGGACGA
Source organism: Caranx melampygus (assembly GCA_019059645.1). Taxonomy (NCBI): domain Eukaryota; kingdom Metazoa; phylum Chordata; class Actinopteri; order Carangiformes; family Carangidae; genus Caranx; species Caranx melampygus. The sequence goes on along the minus strand of JAFELL010002763.1, from coordinate 35,083 downwards.
GCAGAGCAGGCCGGACTCATCAGAGACAGTCAGCCACCCGTTCAAACACTGGGGCACACTGTACACAGCAGGGAGCGAGGGGGCGGGGGCAGCTGGCCACAGCCGCTGGCTCGCGGTAAGAGTAGTAAGTTTCCGGGACGAGCAGAGCAGGCCGGACTCATCAGAGACAGTCAGCCACCCGTTCAAACACTGGGGCACACTGTACACAGCAGGGAGCGAGGGGGCGGGGGCAGCTGGCCACAGCCGCTGGCTCGCGGTAAGAGTAGTAAGTTTCCGGGACGAGCAGAGCAGGCCGGACTCATCAGAGACAGTCAGCCACCCGTTCAAACACTGGGGCACACTGTACACAGCAGGGAGCGAGGGGGCGGGGGCAGCTGGCCACAGCCGCTGGCTCGCGGTAAGAGTAGTAAGTTTCCGGGACGAGCAGAGCAGGCCGGACTCATCAGAGACAGTCAGCCACCCGTTCAAACACTGGGGCACACTGTACACAGCAGGGAGCGAGGGGGCGGGGGCAGCTGGCCACAGCCGCTGGCTCGCGGTAAGAGTAGTAAGTTTCCGGGACGAGCAGAGCAGGCCGGACTCATCAGAGACAGTCAGCCACCCGTTCAAACACTGGGGCACACTGTACACAGCAGGGAGCGAGGGGCGGGGGCAGCTGGCCACAGCCGCTGGCTCGCGGTAAGAGTAGTAAGTTTCCGGGACGAGCAGAGCAGGCCGGACTCATCAGAGACAGTCAGCCACCCGTTCAAACACTGGGGCACACTGTACACAGCAGGGAGCGAGGGGGCGGGGGCAGCTGGCCACAGCCGCTGGCTCGCGGTAAGAGTAGTAAGTTTCCGGGACGAGCAGAGCAGGCCGGACTCATCAGAGACAGTCAGCCACCCGTTCAAACACTGGGGCACACTGTACACAGCAGGGAGCGAGGGGGCGGGGGCAGCTGGCCACAGCCGCTGGCTCGCGGTAAGAGTAGTAAGTTTCCGGGACGAGCAGAGCAGGCCGGACTCATCAGAGACAGTCAGCCACCCGTTCAAACACTGGGGCACACTGTACACAGCAGGGAGCGAGGGGGCGGGGGCAGCTGGCCACAGCCGCTGGCTCGCGGTAAGAGTAGTAAGTTTCCGGGACGAGCAGAGCAGGCCGGACTCATCAGAGACAGTCAGCCACCCGTTCAAACACTGGGGCACACTGTACACAGCAGGGAGCGAGGGGGCGGGGGCAGCTGGCCACAGCCGCTGGCTCGCGGTAAGAGTAGTAAGTTTCCGGGACGAGCAGAGCAGGCCGGACTCATCAGAGACAGTCAGCCACCCGTTCAAACACTGGGGCACACTGTACACAGCAGGGAGCGAGGGGGCGGGGGCAGCTGGCCACAGCCGCTGGCTCGCGGTAAGAGTAGTAAGTTTCCGGGACGAGCAGAGCAGGCCGGACTCATCAGAGACAGTCAGCCACCCGTTCAAACACTGGGGCACACTGTACACAGCAGGGAGCGAGGGGGCGGGGGCAGCTGGCCACAGCCGCTGGCTCGCGGTAAGAGTAGTAAGTTTCCGGGACGAGCAGAGCAGGCCGGACTCATCAGAGACAGTCAGCCACCCGTTCAAACACTGGGGCACACTGTACACAGCAGGGAGCGAGGGGGCGGGGGCAGCTGGCCACAGCCGCTGGCTCGCGGTAAGAGTAGTAAGTTTCCGGGACGAGCAGAGCAGGCCGGACTCATCAGAGACAGTCAGCCACCCGTTCAAACACTGGGGCACACTGTACACAGCAGGGAGCGAGGGGGCGGGGGCAGCTGGCCACAGCCGCTGGCTCGCGGTAAGAGTAGTAAGTTTCCGGGACGAGCAGAGCAGGCCGGACTCATCAGAGACAGTCAGCCACCCGTTCAAACACTGGGGCACACTGTACACAGCAGGGAGCGAGGGGGCGGGGGCAGCTGGCCACAGCCGCTGGCTCGCGGTAAGAGTAGTAAGTTTCCGGGACGAGCAGAGCAGGCCGGACTCATCAGAGACAGTCAGCCACCCGTTCAAACACTGGGGCACACTGTACACAGCAGGGAGCGAGGGGGCGGGGGCAGCTGGCCACAGCCGCTGGCTCGCGGTAAGAGTAGTAAGTTTCCGGGACGAGCAGAGCAGGCCGGACTCATCAGAGACAGTCAGCCACCCGTTCAAACACTGGGGCACACTGTACACAGCAGGGAGCGAGGGGGCGGGGGCAGCTGGCCACAGCCGCTGGCTCGCGGTAAGAGTAGTAAGTTTCCGGGACGAGCAGAGCAGGCCGGACTCATCAGAGACAGTCAGCCACCCGTTCAAACACTGGGGCACACTGTACACAGCAGGGAGCGAGGGGGCGGGGGCAGCTGGCCACAGCCGCTGGCTCGCGGTAAGAGTAGTAAGTTTCCGGGACGAGCAGAGCAGGCCGGACTCATCAGAGACAGTCAGCCACCCGTTCAAACACTGGGGCACACTGTACACAGCAGGGAGCGAGGGGGCGGGGGCAGCTGGCCACAGCCGCTGGCTCGCGGTAAGAGTAGTAAGTTTCCGGGACGAGCAGAGCAGGCCGGACTCATCAGAGACAGTCAGCCACCCGTTCAAACACTGGGGCACACTGTACACAGCAGGGAGCGAGGGGGCGGGGGCAGCTGGCCACAGCCGCTGGCTCGCGGTAAGAGTAGTAAGTTTCCGGGACGAGCAGAGCAGGCCGGACTCATCAGAGACAGTCAGCCACCCGTTCAAACACTGGGGCACACTGTACACAGCAGGGAGCGAGGGGGCGGGGGCAGCTGGCCACAGCCGCTGGCTCGCGGTAAGAGTAGTAAGTTTCCGGGACGAGCAGAGCAGGCCGGACTCATCAGAGACAGTCAGCCACCCGTTCAAACACTGGGGCACACTGTACACAGCAGGGAGCGAGGGGGCGGGGGCAGCTGGCCACAGCCGCTGGCTCGCGGTAAGAGTAGTAAGTTTCCGGGACGAGCAGAGCAGGCCGGACTCATCAGAGACAGTCAGCCACCCGTTCAAACACTGGGGCACACTGTACACAGCAGGGAGCGAGGGGGCGGGGGCAGCTGGCCACAGCCGCTGGCTCGCGGTAAGAGTAGTAAGTTTCCGGGACGAGCAGAGCAGGCCGGACTCATCAGAGACAGTCAGCCACCCGTTCAAACACTGGGGCACACTGTACACAGCAGGGAGCGAGGGGGCGGGGGCAGCTGGCCACAGCCGCTGGCTCGCGGTAAGAGTAGTAAGTTTCCGGGACGAGCAGAGCAGGCCGGACTCATCAGAGACAGTCAGCCACCCGTTCAAACACTGGGGCACACTGTACACAGCAGGGAGCGAGGGGGCGGGGGCAGCTGGCCACAGCCGCTGGCTCGCGGTAAGAGTAGTAAGTTTCCGGGACGAGCAGAGCAGGCCGGACTCATCAGAGACAGTCAGCCACCCGTTCAAACACTGGGGCACACTGTACACAGCAGGGAGCGAGGGGGCGGGGGCAGCTGGCCACAGCCGCTGGCTCGCGGTAAGAGTAGTAAGTTTCCGGGACGAGCAGAGCAGGCCGGACTCATCAGAGACAGTCAGCCACCCGTTCAAACACTGGGGCACACTGTACACAGCAGGGAGCGAGGGGGCGGGGGCAGCTGGCCACAGCCGCTGGCTCGCGGTAAGAGTAGTAAGTTTCCGGGACGAGCAGAGCAGGCCGGACTCATCAGAGACAGTCAGCCACCCGTTCAAACACTGGGGCACACTGTACACAGCAGGGAGCGAGGGGGCGGGGGCAGCTGGCCACAGCCGCTGGCTCGCGGTAAGAGTAGTAAGTTTCCGGGACGAGCAGAGCAGGCCGGACTCATCAGAGACAGTCAGCCACCCGTTCAAACACTGGGGCACACTGTACACAGCAGGGAGCGAGGGGGCGGGGGCAGCTGGCCACAGCCGCTGGCTCGCGGTAAGAGTAGTAAGTTTCCGGGACGAGCAGAGCAGGCCGGACTCATCAGAGACAGTCAGCCACCCGTTCAAACACTGGGGCACACTGTACACAGCAGGGAGCGAGGGGGCGGGGGCAGCTGGCCACAGCCGCTGGCTCGCGGTAAGAGTAGTAAGTTTCCGGGACGAGCAGAGCAGGCCGGACTCATCAGAGACAGTCAGCCACCCGTTCAAACACTGGGGCACACTGTACACAGCAGGGAGCGAGGGGGCGGGGGCAGCTGGCCACAGCCGCTGGCTCGCGGTAAGAGTAGTAAGTTTCCGGGACGAGCAGAGCAGGCCGGACTCATCAGAGACAGTCAGCCACCCGTTCAAACACTGGGGCACACTGTACACAGCAGGGAGCGAGGGGGCGGGGGCAGCTGGCCACAGCCGCTGGCTCGCGGTAAGAGTAGTAAGTTTCCGGGACGAGCAGAGCAGGCCGGACTCATCAGAGACAGTCAGCCACCCGTTCAAACACTGGGGCACACTGTACACAGCAGGGAGCGAGGGGGCGGGGGCAGCTGGCCACAGCCGCTGGCTCGCGGTAAGAGTAGTAAGTTTCCGGGACGAGCAGAGCAGGCCGGACTCATCAGAGACAGTCAGCCACCCGTTCAAACACTGGGGCACACTGTACACAGCAGGGAGCGAGGGGGCGGGGGCAGCTGGCCACAGCCGCTGGCTCGCGGTAAGAGTAGTAAGTTTCCGGGACGAGCAGAGCAGGCCGGACTCATCAGAGACAGTCAGCCACCCGTTCAAACACTGGGGCACACTGTACACAGCAGGGAGCGAGGGGGCGGGGGCAGCTGGCCACAGCCGCTGGCTCGCGGTAAGAGTAGTAAGTTTCCGGGACGAGCAGAGCAGGCCGGACTCATCAGAGACAGTCAGCCACCCGTTCAAACACTGGGGCACACTGTACACAGCAGGGAGCGAGGGGGCGGGGGCAGCTGGCCACAGCCGCTGGCTCGCGGTAAGAGTAGTAAGTTTCCGGGACGAGCAGAGCAGGCCGGACTCATCAGAGACAGTCAGCCACCCGTTCAAACACTGGGGCACACTGTACACAGCAGGGAGCGAGGGGGCGGGGGCAGCTGGCCACAGCCGCTGGCTCGCGGTAAGAGTAGTAAGTTTCCGGGACGAGCAGAGCAGGCCGGACTCATCAGAGACAGTCAGCCACCCGTTCAAACACTGGGGCACACTGTACACAGCAGGGAGCGAGGGGGCGGGGGCAGCTGGCCACAGCCGCTGGCTCGCGGTAAGAGTAGTAAGTTTCCGGGACGAGCAGAGCAGGCCGGACTCATCAGAGACAGTCAGCCACCCGTTCAAACACTGGGGCACACTGTACACAGCAGGGAGCGAGGGGGCGGGGGCAGCTGGCCACAGCCGCTGGCTCGCGGTAAGAGTAGTAAGTTTCCGGGACGAGCAGAGCAGGCCGGACTCATCAGAGACAGTCAGCCACCCGTTCAAACACTGGGGCACACTGTACACAGCAGGGAGCGAGGGGGCGGGGGCAGCTGGCCACAGCCGCTGGCTCGCGGTAAGAGTAGTAAGTTTCCGGGACGAGCAGAGCAGGCCGGACTCATCAGAGACAGTCAGCCACCCGTTCAAACACTGGGGCACACTGTACACAGCAGGGAGCGAGGGGGCGGGGGCAGCTGGCCACAGCCGCTGGCTCGCGGTAAGAGTAGTAAGTTTCCGGGACGAGCAGAGCAGGCCGGACTCATCAGAGACAGTCAGCCACCCGTTCAAACACTGGGGCACACTGTACACAGCAGGGAGCGAGGGGGCGGGGGCAGCTGGCCACAGCCGCTGGCTCGCGGTAAGAGTAGTAAGTTTCCGGGACGAGCAGAGCAGGCCGGACTCATCAGAGACAGTCAGCCACCCGTTCAAACACTGGGGCACACTGTACACAGCAGGGAGCGAGGGGGCGGGGGCAGCTGGCCACAGCCGCTGGCTCGCGGTAAGAGTAGTAAGTTTCCGGGACGAGCAGAGCAGGCCGGACTCATCAGAGACAGTCAGCCACCCGTTCAAACACTGGGGCACACTGTACACAGCAGGGAGCGAGGGGGCGGGGGCAGCTGGCCACAGCCGCTGGCTCGCGGTAAGAGTAGTAAGTTTCCGGGACGAGCAGAGCAGGCCGGACTCATCAGAGACAGTCAGCCACCCGTTCAAACACTGGGGCACACTGTACACAGCAGGGAGCGAGGGGGCGGGGGCAGCTGGCCACAGCCGCTGGCTCGCGGTAAGAGTAGTAAGTTTCCGGGACGAGCAGAGCAGGCCGGACTCATCAGAGACAGTCAGCCACCCGTTCAAACACTGGGGCACACTGTACACAGCAGGGAGCGAGGGGGCGGGGGCAGCTGGCCACAGCCGCTGGCTCGCGGTAAGAGTAGTAAGTTTCCGGGACGAGCAGAGCAGGCCGGACTCATCAGAGACAGTCAGCCACCCGTTCAAACACTGGGGCACACTGTACACAGCAGGGAGCGAGGGGGCGGGGGCAGCTGGCCACAGCCGCTGGCTCGCGGTAAGAGTAGTAAGTTTCCGGGACGAGCAGAGCAGGCCGGACTCATCAGAGACAGTCAGCCACCCGTTCAAACACTGGGGCACACTGTACACAGCAGGGAGCGAGGGGGCGGGGGCAGCTGGCCACAGCCGCTGGCTCGCGGTAAGAGTAGTAAGTTTCCGGGACGAGCAGAGCAGGCCGGACTCATCAGAGACAGTCAGCCACCCGTTCAAACACTGGGGCACACTGTACACAGCAGGGAGCGAGGGGGCGGGGGCAGCTGGCCACAGCCGCTGGCTCGCGGTAAGAGTAGTAAGTTTCCGGGACGAGCAGAGCAGGCCGGACTCATCAGAGACAGTCAGCCACCCGTTCAAACACTGGGGCACACTGTACACAGCAGGGAGCGAGGGGGCGGGGGCAGCTGGCCACAGCCGCTGGCTCGCGGTAAGAGTAGTAAGTTTCCGGGACGAGCAGAGCAGGCCGGACTCATCAGAGACAGTCAGCCACCCGTTCAAACACTGGGGCACACTGTACACAGCAGGGAGCGAGGGGGCGGGGGCAGCTGGCCACAGCCGCTGGCTCGCGGTAAGAGTAGTAAGTTTCCGGGACGAGCAGAGCAGGCCGGACTCATCAGAGACAGTCAGCCACCCGTTCAAACACTGGGGCACACTGTACACAGCAGGGAGCGAGGGGGCGGGGGCAGCTGGCCACAGCCGCTGGCTCGCGGTAAGAGTAGTAAGTTTCCGGGACGAGCAGAGCAGGCCGGACTCATCAGAGACAGTCAGCCACCCGTTCAAACACTGGGGCACACTGTACACAGCAGGGAGCGAGGGGGCGGGGGCAGCTGGCCACAGCCGCTGGCTCGCGGTAAGAGTAGTAAGTTTCCGGGACGAGCAGAGCAGGCCGGACTCATCAGAGACAGTCAGCCACCCGTTCAAACACTGGGGCACACTGTACACAGCAGGGAGCGAGGGGGCGGGGGCAGCTGGCCACAGCCGCTGGCTCGCGGTAAGAGTAGTAAGTTTCCGGGACGAGCAGAGCAGGCCGGACTCATCAGAGACAGTCAGCCACCCGTTCAAACACTGGGGCACACTGTACACAGCAGGGAGCGAGGGGGCGGGGGCAGCTGGCCACAGCCGCTGGCTCGCGGTAAGAGTAGTAAGTTTCCGGGACGAGCAGAGCAGGCCGGACTCATCAGAGACAGTCAGCCACCCGTTCAAACACTGGGGCACACTGTACACAGCAGGGAGCGAGGGGGCGGGGGCAGCTGGCCACAGCCGCTGGCTCGCGGTAAGAGTAGTAAGTTTCCGGGACGAGCAGAGCAGGCCGGACTCATCAGAGACAGTCAGCCACCCGTTCAAACACTGGGGCACACTGTACACAGCAGGGAGCGAGGGGGCGGGGGCAGCTGGCCACAGCCGCTGGCTCGCGGTAAGAGTAGTAAGTTTCCGGGACGAGCAGAGCAGGCCGGACTCATCAGAGACAGTCAGCCACCCGTTCAAACACTGGGGCACACTGTACACAGCAGGGAGCGAGGGGGCGGGGGCAGCTGGCCACAGCCGCTGGCTCGCGGTAAGAGTAGTAAGTTTCCGGGACGAGCAGAGCAGGCCGGACTCATCAGAGACAGTCAGCCACCCGTTCAAACACTGGGGCACACTGTACACAGCAGGGAGCGAGGGGGCGGGGGCAGCTGGCCACAGCCGCTGGCTCGCGGTAAGAGTAGTAAGTTTCCGGGACGAGCAGAGCAGGCCGGACTCATCAGAGACAGTCAGCCACCCGTTCAAACACTGGGGCACACTGTACACAGCAGGGAGCGAGGGGGCGGGGGCAGCTGGCCACAGCCGCTGGCTCGCGGTAAGAGTAGTAAGTTTCCGGGACGAGCAGAGCAGGCCGGACTCATCAGAGACAGTCAGCCACCCGTTCAAACACTGGGGCACACTGTACACAGCAGGGAGCGAGGGGGCGGGGGCAGCTGGCCACAGCCGCTGGCTCGCGGTAAGAGTAGTAAGTTTCCGGGACGAGCAGAGCAGGCCGGACTCATCAGAGACAGTCAGCCACCCGTTCAAACACTGGGGCACACTGTACACAGCAGGGAGCGAGGGGGCGGGGGCAGCTGGCCACAGCCGCTGGCTCGCGGTAAGAGTAGTAAGTTTCCGGGACGAGCAGAGCAGGCCGGACTCATCAGAGACAGTCAGCCACCCGTTCAAACACTGGGGCACACTGTACACAGCAGGGAGCGAGGGGGCGGGGGCAGCTGGCCACAGCCGCTGGCTCGCGGTAAGAGTAGTAAGTTTCCGGGACGAGCAGAGCAGGCCGGACTCATCAGAGACAGTCAGCCACCCGTTCAAACACTGGGGCACACTGTACACAGCAGGGAGCGAGGGGGCGGGGGCAGCTGGCCACAGCCGCTGGCTCGCGGTAAGAGTAGTAAGTTTCCGGGACGAGCAGAGCAGGCCGGACTCATCAGAGACAGTCAGCCACCCGTTCAAACACTGGGGCACACTGTACACAGCAGGGAGCGAGGGGGCGGGGGCAGCTGGCCACAGCCGCTGGCTCGCGGTAAGAGTAGTAAGTTTCCGGGACGAGCAGAGCAGGCCGGACTCATCAGAGACAGTCAGCCACCCGTTCAAACACTGGGGCACACTGTACACAGCAGGGAGCGAGGGGGCGGGGGCAGCTGGCCACAGCCGCTGGCTCGCGGTAAGAGTAGTAAGTTTCCGGGACGAGCAGAGCAGGCCGGACTCATCAGAGACAGTCAGCCACCCGTTCAAACACTGGGGCACACTGTACACAGCAGGGAGCGAGGGGGCGGGGGCAGCTGGCCACAGCCGCTGGCTCGCGGTAAGAGTAGTAAGTTTCCGGGACGAGCAGAGCAGGCCGGACTCATCAGAGACAGTCAGCCACCCGTTCAAACACTGGGGCACACTGTACACAGCAGGGAGCGAGGGGGCGGGGGCAGCTGGCCACAGCCGCTGGCTCGCGGTAAGAGTAGTAAGTTTCCGGGACGAGCAGAGCAGGCCGGACTCATCAGAGACAGTCAGCCACCCGTTCAAACACTGGGGCACACTGTACACAGCAGGGAGCGAGGGGGCGGGGGCAGCTGGCCACAGCCGCTGGCTCGCGGTAAGAGTAGTAAGTTTCCGGGACGAGCAGAGCAGGCCGGACTCATCAGAGACAGTCAGCCACCCGTTCAAACACTGGGGCACACTGTACACAGCAGGGAGCGAGGGGGCGGGGGCAGCTGGCCACAGCCGCTGGCTCGCGGTAAGAGTAGTAAGTTTCCGGGACGAGCAGAGCAGGCCGGACTCATCAGAGACAGTCAGCCACCCGTTCAAACACTGGGGCACACTGTACACAGCAGGGAGCGAGGGGGCGGGGGCAGCTGGCCACAGCCGCTGGCTCGCGGTAAGAGTAGTAAGTTTCCGGGACGAGCAGAGCAGGCCGGACTCATCAGAGACAGTCAGCCACCCGTTCAAACACTGGGGCACACTGTACACAGCAGGGAGCGAGGGGGCGGGGGCAGCTGGCCACAGCCGCTGGCTCGCGGTAAGAGTAGTAAGTTTCCGGGACGAGCAGAGCAGGCCGGACTCATCAGAGACAGTCAGCCACCCGTTCAAACACTGGGGCACACTGTACACAGCAGGGAGCGAGGGGGCGGGGGCAGCTGGCCACAGCCGCTGGCTCGCGGTAAGAGTAGTAAGTTTCCGGGACGAGCAGAGCAGGCCGGACTCATCAGAGACAGTCAGCCACCCGTTCAAACACTGGGGCACACTGTACACAGCAGGGAGCGAGGGGGCGGGGGCAGCTGGCCACAGCCGCTGGCTCGCGGTAAGAGTAGTAAGTTTCCGGGACGAGCAGAGCAGGCCGGACTCATCAGAGACAGTCAGCCACCCGTTCAAACACTGGGGCACACTGTACACAGCAGGGAGCGAGGGGGCGGGGGCAGCTGGCCACAGCCGCTGGCTCGCGGTAAGAGTAGTAAGTTTCCGGGACGAGCAGAGCAGGCCGGACTCATCAGAGACAGTCAGCCACCCGTTCAAACACTGGGGCACACTGTACACAGCAGGGAGCGAGGGGGCGGGGGCAGCTGGCCACAGCCGCTGGCTCGCGGTAAGAGTAGTAAGTTTCCGGGACGAGCAGAGCAGGCCGGACTCATCAGAGACAGTCAGCCACCCGTTCAAACACTGGGGCACACTGTACACAGCAGGGAGCGAGGGGGCGGGGGCAGCTGGCCACAGCCGCTGGCTCGCGGTAAGAGTAGTAAGTTTCCGGGACGAGCAGAGCAGGCCGGACTCATCAGAGACAGTCAGCCACCCGTTCAAACACTGGGGCACACTGTACACAGCAGGGAGCGAGGGGGCGGGGGCAGCTGGCCACAGCCGCTGGCTCGCGGTAAGAGTAGTAAGTTTCCGGGACGAGCAGAGCAGGCCGGACTCATCAGAGACAGTCAGCCACCCGTTCAAACACTGGGGCACACTGTACACAGCAGGGAGCGAGGGGGCGGGGGCAGCTGGCCACAGCCGCTGGCTCGCGGTAAGAGTAGTAAGTTTCCGGGACGAGCAGAGCAGGCCGGACTCATCAGAGACAGTCAGCCACCCGTTCAAACACTGGGGCACACTGTACACAGCAGGGAGCGAGGGGGCGGGGGCAGCTGGCCACAGCCGCTGGCTCGCGGTAAGAGTAGTAAGTTTCCGGGACGAGCAGAGCAGGCCGGACTCATCAGAGACAGTCAGCCACCCGTTCAAACACTGGGGCACACTGTACACAGCAGGGAGCGAGGGGGCGGGGGCAGCTGGCCACAGCCGCTGGCTCGCGGTAAGAGTAGTAAGTTTCCGGGACGAGCAGAGCAGGCCGGACTCATCAGAGACAGTCAGCCACCCGTTCAAACACTGGGGCACACTGTACACAGCAGGGAGCGAGGGGGCGGGGGCAGCTGGCCACAGCCGCTGGCTCGCGGTAAGAGTAGTAAGTTTCCGGGACGAGCAGAGCAGGCCGGACTCATCAGAGACAGTCAGCCACCCGTTCAAACACTGGGGCACACTGTACACAGCAGGGAGCGAGGGGGCGGGGGCAGCTGGCCACAGCCGCTGGCTCGCGGTAAGAGTAGTAAGTTTCCGGGACGAGCAGAGCAGGCCGGACTCATCAGAGACAGTCAGCCACCCGTTCAAACACTGGGGCACACTGTACACAGCAGGGAGCGAGGGGGCGGGGGCAGCTGGCCACAGCCGCTGGCTCGCGGTAAGAGTAGTAAGTTTCCGGGACGAGCAGAGCAGGCCGGACTCATCAGAGACAGTCAGCCACCCGTTCAAACACTGGGGCACACTGTACACAGCAGGGAGCGAGGGGGCGGGGGCAGCTGGCCACAGCCGCTGGCTCGCGGTAAGAGTAGTAAGTTTCCGGGACGAGCAGAGCAGGCCGGACTCATCAGAGACAGTCAGCCACCCGTTCAAACACTGGGGCACACTGTACACAGCAGGGAGCGAGGGGGCGGGGGCAGCTGGCCACAGCCGCTGGCTCGCGGTAAGAGTAGTAAGTTTCCGGGACGAGCAGAGCAGGCCGGACTCATCAGAGACAGTCAGCCACCCGTTCAAACACTGGGGCACACTGTACACAGCAGGGAGCGAGGGGGCGGGGGCAGCTGGCCACAGCCGCTGGCTCGCGGTAAGAGTAGTAAGTTTCCGGGACGAGCAGAGCAGGCCGGACTCATCAGAGACAGTCAGCCACCCGTTCAAACACTGGGGCACACTGTACACAGCAGGGAGCGAGGGGGCGGGGGCAGCTGGCCACAGCCGCTGGCTCGCGGTAAGAGTAGTAAGTTTCCGGGACGAGCAGAGCAGGCCGGACTCATCAGAGACAGTCAGCCACCCGTTCAAACACTGGGGCACACTGTACACAGCAGGGAGCGAGGGGGCGGGGGCAGCTGGCCACAGCCGCTGGCTCGCGGTAAGAGTAGTAAGTTTCCGGGACGAGCAGAGCAGGCCGGACTCATCAGAGACAGTCAGCCACCCGTTCAAACACTGGGGCACACTGTACACAGCAGGGAGCGAGGGGGCGGGGGCAGCTGGCCACAGCCGCTGGCTCGCGGTAAGAGTAGTAAGTTTCCGGGACGAGCAGAGCAGGCCGGACTCATCAGAGACAGTCAGCCACCCGTTCAAACACTGGGGCACACTGTACACAGCAGGGAGCGAGGGGGCGGGGGCAGCTGGCCACAGCCGCTGGCTCGCGGTAAGAGTAGTAAGTTTCCGGGACGAGCAGAGCAGGCCGGACTCATCAGAGACAGTCAGCCACCCGTTCAAACACTGGGGCACACTGTACACAGCAGGGAGCGAGGGGGCGGGGGCAGCTGGCCACAGCCGCTGGCTCGCGGTAAGAGTAGTAAGTTTCCGGGACGAGCAGAGCAGGCCGGACTCATCAGAGACAGTCAGCCACCCGTTCAAACACTGGGGCACACTGTACACAGCAGGGAGCGAGGGGGCGGGGGCAGCTGGCCACAGCCGCTGGCTCGCGGTAAGAGTAGTAAGTTTCCGGGACGAGCAGAGCAGGCCGGACTCATCAGAGACAGTCAGCCACCCGTTCAAACACTGGGGCACACTGTACACAGCAGGGAGCGAGGGGGCGGGGGCAGCTGGCCACAGCCGCTGGCTCGCGGTAAGAGTAGTAAGTTTCCGGGACGAGCAGAGCAGGCCGGACTCATCAGAGACAGTCAGCCACCCGTTCAAACACTGGGGCACACTGTACACAGCAGGGAGCGAGGGGGCGGGGGCAGCTGGCCACAGCCGCTGGCTCGCGGTAAGAGTAGTAAGTTTCCGGGACGAGCAGAGCAGGCCGGACTCATCAGAGACAGTCAGCCACCCGTTCAAACACTGGGGCACACTGTACACAGCAGGGAGCGAGGGGGCGGGGGCAGCTGGCCACAGCCGCTGGCTCGCGGTAAGAGTAGTAAGTTTCCGGGACGAGCAGAGCAGGCCGGACTCATCAGAGACAGTCAGCCACCCGTTCAAACACTGGGGCACACTGTACACAGCAGGGAGCGAGGGGGCGGGGGCAGCTGGCCACAGCCGCTGGCTCGCGGTAAGAGTAGTAAGTTTCCGGGACGAGCAGAGCAGGCCGGACTCATCAGAGACAGTCAGCCACCCGTTCAAACACTGGGGCACACTGTACACAGCAGGGAGCGAGGGGGCGGGGGCAGCTGGCCACAGCCGCTGGCTCGCGGTAAGAGTAGTAAGTTTCCGGGACGAGCAGAGCAGGCCGGACTCATCAGAGACAGTCAGCCACCCGTTCAAACACTGGGGCACACTGTACACAGCAGGGAGCGAGGGGGCGGGGGCAGCTGGCCACAGCCGCTGGCTCGCGGTAAGAGTAGTAAGTTTCCGGGACGAGCAGAGCAGGCCGGACTCATCAGAGACAGTCAGCCACCCGTTCAAACACTGGGGCACACTGTACACAGCAGGGAGCGAGGGGGCGGGGGCAGCTGGCCACAGCCGCTGGCTCGCGGTAAGAGTAGTAAGTTTCCGGGACGAGCAGAGCAGGCCGGACTCATCAGAGACAGTCAGCCACCCGTTCAAACACTGGGGCACACTGTACACAGCAGGGAGCGAGGGGGCGGGGGCAGCTGGCCACAGCCGCTGGCTCGCGGTAAGAGTAGTAAGTTTCCGGGACGAGCAGAGCAGGCCGGACTCATCAGAGACAGTCAGCCACCCGTTCAAACACTGGGGCACACTGTACACAGCAGGGAGCGAGGGGGCGGGGGCAGCTGGCCACAGCCGCTGGCTCGCGGTAAGAGTAGTAAGTTTCCGGGACGAGCAGAGCAGGCCGGACTCATCAGAGACAGTCAGCCACCCGTTCAAACACTGGGGCACACTGTACACAGCAGGGAGCGAGGGGGCGGGGGCAGCTGGCCACAGCCGCTGGCTCGCGGTAAGAGTAGTAAGTTTCCGGGACGAGCAGAGCAGGCCGGACTCATCAGAGACAGTCAGCCACCCGTTCAAACACTGGGGCACACTGTACACAGCAGGGAGCGAGGGGGCGGGGGCAGCTGGCCACAGCCGCTGGCTCGCGGTAAGAGTAGTAAGTTTCCGGGACGAGCAGAGCAGGCCGGACTCATCAGAGACAGTCAGCCACCCGTTCAAACACTGGGGCACACTGTACACAGCAGGGAGCGAGGGGGCGGGGGCAGCTGGCCACAGCCGCTGGCTCGCGGTAAGAGTAGTAAGTTTCCGGGACGAGCAGAGCAGGCCGGACTCATCAGAGACAGTCAGCCACCCGTTCAAACACTGGGGCACACTGTACACAGCAGGGAGCGAGGGGGCGGGGGCAGCTGGCCACAGCCGCTGGCTCGCGGTAAGAGTAGTAAGTTTCCGGGACGAGCAGAGCAGGCCGGACTCATCAGAGACAGTCAGCCACCCGTTCAAACACTGGGGCACACTGTACACAGCAGGGAGCGAGGGGGCGGGGGCAGCTGGCCACAGCCGCTGGCTCGCGGTAAGAGTAGTAAGTTTCCGGGACGAGCAGAGCAGGCCGGACTCATCAGAGACAGTCAGCCACCCGTTCAAACACTGGGGCACACTGTACACAGCAGGGAGCGAGGGGGCGGGGGCAGCTGGCCACAGCCGCTGGCTCGCGGTAAGAGTAGTAAGTTTCCGGGACGAGCAGAGCAGGCCGGACTCATCAGAGACAGTCAGCCACCCGTTCAAACACTGGGGCACACTGTACACAGCAGGGAGCGAGGGGGCGGGGGCAGCTGGCCACAGCCGCTGGCTCGCGGTAAGAGTAGTAAGTTTCCGGGACGAGCAGAGCAGGCCGGACTCATCAGAGACAGTCAGCCACCCGTTCAAACACTGGGGCACACTGTACACAGCAGGGAGCGAGGGGGCGGGGGCAGCTGGCCACAGCCGCTGGCTCGCGGTAAGAGTAGTAAGTTTCCGGGACGAGCAGAGCAGGCCGGACTCATCAGAGACAGTCAGCCACCCGTTCAAACACTGGGGCACACTGTACACAGCAGGGAGCGAGGGGGCGGGGGCAGCTGGCCACAGCCGCTGGCTCGCGGTAAGAGTAGTAAGTTTCCGGGACGAGCAGAGCAGGCCGGACTCATCAGAGACAGTCAGCCACCCGTTCAAACACTGGGGCACACTGTACACAGCAGGGAGCGAGGGGGCGGGGGCAGCTGGCCACAGCCGCTGGCTCGCGGTAAGAGTAGTAAGTTTCCGGGACGAGCAGAGCAGGCCGGACTCATCAGAGACAGTCAGCCACCCGTTCAAACACTGGGGCACACTGTACACAGCAGGGAGCGAGGGGGCGGGGGCAGCTGGCCACAGCCGCTGGCTCGCGGTAAGAGTAGTAAGTTTCCGGGACGAGCAGAGCAGGCCGGACTCATCAGAGACAGTCAGCCACCCGTTCAAACACTGGGGCACACTGTACACAGCAGGGAGCGAGGGGGCGGGGGCAGCTGGCCACAGCCGCTGGCTCGCGGTAAGAGTAGTAAGTTTCCGGGACGAGCAGAGCAGGCCGGACTCATCAGAGACAGTCAGCCACCCGTTCAAACACTGGGGCACACTGTACACAGCAGGGAGCGAGGGGGCGGGGGCAGCTGGCCACAGCCGCTGGCTCGCGGTAAGAGTAGTAAGTTTCCGGGACGAGCAGAGCAGGCCGGACTCATCAGAGACAGTCAGCCACCCGTTCAAACACTGGGGCACACTGTACACAGCAGGGAGCGAGGGGGCGGGGGCAGCTGGCCACAGCCGCTGGCTCGCGGTAAGAGTAGTAAGTTTCCGGGACGAGCAGAGCAGGCCGGACTCATCAGAGACAGTCAGCCACCCGTTCAAACACTGGGGCACACTGTACACAGCAGGGAGCGAGGGGGCGGGGGCAGCTGGCCACAGCCGCTGGCTCGCGGTAAGAGTAGTAAGTTTCCGGGACGAGCAGAGCAGGCCGGACTCATCAGAGACAGTCAGCCACCCGTTCAAACACTGGGGCACACTGTACACAGCAGGGAGCGAGGGGGCGGGGGCAGCTGGCCACAGCCGCTGGCTCGCGGTAAGAGTAGTAAGTTTCCGGGACGAGCAGAGCAGGCCGGACTCATCAGAGACAGTCAGCCACCCGTTCAAACACTGGGGCACACTGTACACAGCAGGGAGCGAGGGGGCGGGGGCAGCTGGCCACAGCCGCTGGCTCGCGGTAAGAGTAGTAAGTTTCCGGGACGAGCAGAGCAGGCCGGACTCATCAGAGACAGTCAGCCACCCGTTCAAACACTGGGGCACACTGTACACAGCAGGGAGCGAGGGGGCGGGGGCAGCTGGCCACAGCCGCTGGCTCGCGGTAAGAGTAGTAAGTTTCCGGGACGAGCAGAGCAGGCCGGACTCATCAGAGACAGTCAGCCACCCGTTCAAACACTGGGGCACACTGTACACAGCAGGGAGCGAGGGGGCGGGGGCAGCTGGCCACAGCCGCTGGCTCGCGGTAAGAGTAGTAAGTTTCCGGGACGAGCAGAGCAGGCCGGACTCATCAGAGACAGTCAGCCACCCGTTCAAACACTGGGGCACACTGTACACAGCAGGGAGCGAGGGGGCGGGGGCAGCTGGCCACAGCCGCTGGCTCGCGGTAAGAGTAGTAAGTTTCCGGGACGAGCAGAGCAGGCCGGACTCATCAGAGACAGTCAGCCACCCGTTCAAACACTGGGGCACACTGTACACAGCAGGGAGCGAGGGGGCGGGGGCAGCTGGCCACAGCCGCTGGCTCGCGGTAAGAGTAGTAAGTTTCCGGGACGAGCAGAGCAGGCCGGACTCATCAGAGACAGTCAGCCACCCGTTCAAACACTGGGGCACACTGTACACAGCAGGGAGCGAGGGGGCGGGGGCAGCTGGCCACAGCCGCTGGCTCGCGGTAAGAGTAGTAAGTTTCCGGGACGAGCAGAGCAGGCCGGACTCATCAGAGACAGTCAGCCACCCGTTCAAACACTGGGGCACACTGTACACAGCAGGGAGCGAGGGGGCGGGGGCAGCTGGCCACAGCCGCTGGCTCGCGGTAAGAGTAGTAAGTTTCCGGGACGAGCAGAGCAGGCCGGACTCATCAGAGACAGTCAGCCACCCGTTCAAACACTGGGGCACACTGTACACAGCAGGGAGCGAGGGGGCGGGGGCAGCTGGCCACAGCCGCTGGCTCGCGGTAAGAGTAGTAAGTTTCCGGGACGAGCAGAGCAGGCCGGACTCATCAGAGACAGTCAGCCACCCGTTCAAACACTGGGGCACACTGTACACAGCAGGGAGCGAGGGGGCGGGGGCAGCTGGCCACAGCCGCTGGCTCGCGGTAAGAGTAGTAAGTTTCCGGGACGAGCAGAGCAGGCCGGACTCATCAGAGACAGTCAGCCACCCGTTCAAACACTGGGGCACACTGTACACAGCAGGGAGCGAGGGGGCGGGGGCAGCTGGCCACAGCCGCTGGCTCGCGGTAAGAGTAGTAAGTTTCCGGGACGAGCAGAGCAGGCCGGACTCATCAGAGACAGTCAGCCACCCGTTCAAACACTGGGGCACACTGTACACAGCAGGGAGCGAGGGGGCGGGGGCAGCTGGCCACAGCCGCTGGCTCGCGGTAAGAGTAGTAAGTTTCCGGGACGAGCAGAGCAGGCCGGACTCATCAGAGACAGTCAGCCACCCGTTCAAACACTGGGGCACACTGTACACAGCAGGGAGCGAGGGGGCGGGGGCAGCTGGCCACAGCCGCTGGCTCGCGGTAAGAGTAGTAAGTTTCCGGGACGAGCAGAGCAGGCCGGACTCATCAGAGACAGTCAGCCACCCGTTCAAACACTGGGGCACACTGTACACAGCAGGGAGCGAGGGGGCGGGGGCAGCTGGCCACAGCCGCTGGCTCGCGGTAAGAGTAGTAAGTTTCCGGGACGAGCAGAGCAGGCCGGACTCATCAGAGACAGTCAGCCACCCGTTCAAACACTGGGGCACACTGTACACAGCAGGGAGCGAGGGGGCGGGGGCAGCTGGCCACAGCCGCTGGCTCGCGGTAAGAGTAGTAAGTTTCCGGGACGAGCAGAGCAGGCCGGACTCATCAGAGACAGTCAGCCACCCGTTCAAACACTGGGGCACACTGTACACAGCAGGGAGCGAGGGGGCGGGGGCAGCTGGCCACAGCCGCTGGCTCGCGGTAAGAGTAGTAAGTTTCCGGGACGAGCAGAGCAGGCCGGACTCATCAGAGACAGTCAGCCACCCGTTCAAACACTGGGGCACACTGTACACAGCAGGGAGCGAGGGGGCGGGGGCAGCTGGCCACAGCCGCTGGCTCGCGGTAAGAGTAGTAAGTTTCCGGGACGAGCAGAGCAGGCCGGACTCATCAGAGACAGTCAGCCACCCGTTCAAACACTGGGGCACACTGTACACAGCAGGGAGCGAGGGGGCGGGGGCAGCTGGCCACAGCCGCTGGCTCGCGGTAAGAGTAGTAAGTTTCCGGGACGAGCAGAGCAGGCCGGACTCATCAGAGACAGTCAGCCACCCGTTCAAACACTGGGGCACACTGTACACAGCAGGGAGCGAGGGGGCGGGGGCAGCTGGCCACAGCCGCTGGCTCGCGGTAAGAGTAGTAAGTTTCCGGGACGAGCAGAGCAGGCCGGACTCATCAGAGACAGTCAGCCACCCGTTCAAACACTGGGGCACACTGTACACAGCAGGGAGCGAGGGGGCGGGGGCAGCTGGCCACAGCCGCTGGCTCGCGGTAAGAGTAGTAAGTTTCCGGGACGAGCAGAGCAGGCCGGACTCATCAGAGACAGTCAGCCACCCGTTCAAACACTGGGGCACACTGTACACAGCAGGGAGCGAGGGGGCGGGGGCAGCTGGCCACAGCCGCTGGCTCGCGGTAAGAGTAGTAAGTTTCCGGGACGAGCAGAGCAGGCCGGACTCATCAGAGACAGTCAGCCACCCGTTCAAACACTGGGGCACACTGTACACAGCAGGGAGCGAGGGGGCGGGGGCAGCTGGCCACAGCCGCTGGCTCGCGGTAAGAGTAGTAAGTTTCCGGGACGAGCAGAGCAGGCCGGACTCATCAGAGACAGTCAGCCACCCGTTCAAACACTGGGGCACACTGTACACAGCAGGGAGCGAGGGGGCGGGGGCAGCTGGCCACAGCCGCTGGCTCGCGGTAAGAGTAGTAAGTTTCCGGGACGAGCAGAGCAGGCCGGACTCATCAGAGACAGTCAGCCACCCGTTCAAACACTGGGGCACACTGTACACAGCAGGGAGCGAGGGGGCGGGGGCAGCTGGCCACAGCCGCTGGCTCGCGGTAAGAGTAGTAAGTTTCCGGGACGAGCAGAGCAGGCCGGACTCATCAGAGACAGTCAGCCACCCGTTCAAACACTGGGGCACACTGTACACAGCAGGGAGCGAGGGGGCGGGGGCAGCTGGCCACAGCCGCTGGCTCGCGGTAAGAGTAGTAAGTTTCCGGGACGAGCAGAGCAGGCCGGACTCATCAGAGACAGTCAGCCACCCGTTCAAACACTGGGGCACACTGTACACAGCAGGGAGCGAGGGGGCGGGGGCAGCTGGCCACAGCCGCTGGCTCGCGGTAAGAGTAGTAAGTTTCCGGGACGAGCAGAGCAGGCCGGACTCATCAGAGACAGTCAGCCACCCGTTCAAACACTGGGGCACACTGTACACAGCAGGGAGCGAGGGGGCGGGGGCAGCTGGCCACAGCCGCTGGCTCGCGGTAAGAGTAGTAAGTTTCCGGGACGAGCAGAGCAGGCCGGACTCATCAGAGACAGTCAGCCACCCGTTCAAACACTGGGGCACACTGTACACAGCAGGGAGCGAGGGGGCGGGGGCAGCTGGCCACAGCCGCTGGCTCGCGGTAAGAGTAGTAAGTTTCCGGGACGAGCAGAGCAGGCCGGACTCATCAGAGACAGTCAGCCACCCGTTCAAACACTGGGGCACACTGTACACAGCAGGGAGCGAGGGGGCGGGGGCAGCTGGCCACAGCCGCTGGCTCGCGGTAAGAGTAGTAAGTTTCCGGGACGAGCAGAGCAGGCCGGACTCATCAGAGACAGTCAGCCACCCGTTCAAACACTGGGGCACACTGTACACAGCAGGGAGCGAGGGGGCGGGGGCAGCTGGCCACAGCCGCTGGCTCGCGGTAAGAGTAGTAAGTTTCCGGGACGAGCAGAGCAGGCCGGACTCATCAGAGACAGTCAGCCACCCGTTCAAACACTGGGGCACACTGTACACAGCAGGGAGCGAGGGGGCGGGGGCAGCTGGCCACAGCCGCTGGCTCGCGGTAAGAGTAGTAAGTTTCCGGGACGAGCAGAGCAGGCCGGACTCATCAGAGACAGTCAGCCACCCGTTCAAACACTGGGGCACACTGTACACAGCAGGGAGCGAGGGGGCGGGGGCAGCTGGCCACAGCCGCTGGCTCGCGGTAAGAGTAGTAAGTTTCCGGGACGAGCAGAGCAGGCCGGACTCATCAGAGACAGTCAGCCACCCGTTCAAACACTGGGGCACACTGTACACAGCAGGGAGCGAGGGGGCGGGGGCAGCTGGCCACAGCCGCTGGCTCGCGGTAAGAGTAGTAAGTTTCCGGGACGAGCAGAGCAGGCCGGACTCATCAGAGACAGTCAGCCACCCGTTCAAACACTGGGGCACACTGTACACAGCAGGGAGCGAGGGGGCGGGGGCAGCTGGCCACAGCCGCTGGCTCGCGGTAAGAGTAGTAAGTTTCCGGGACGAGCAGAGCAGGCCGGACTCATCAGAGACAGTCAGCCACCCGTTCAAACACTGGGGCACACTGTACACAGCAGGGAGCGAGGGGGCGGGGGCAGCTGGCCACAGCCGCTGGCTCGCGGTAAGAGTAGTAAGTTTCCGGGACGAGCAGAGCAGGCCGGACTCATCAGAGACAGTCAGCCACCCGTTCAAACACTGGGGCACACTGTACACAGCAGGGAGCGAGGGGGCGGGGGCAGCTGGCCACAGCCGCTGGCTCGCGGTAAGAGTAGTAAGTTTCCGGGACGAGCAGAGCAGGCCGGACTCATCAGAGACAGTCAGCCACCCGTTCAAACACTGGGGCACACTGTACACAGCAGGGAGCGAGGGGGCGGGGGCAGCTGGCCACAGCCGCTGGCTCGCGGTAAGAGTAGTAAGTTTCCGGGACGAGCAGAGCAGGCCGGACTCATCAGAGACAGTCAGCCACCCGTTCAAACACTGGGGCACACTGTACACAGCAGGGAGCGAGGGGGCGGGGGCAGCTGGCCACAGCCGCTGGCTCGCGGTAAGAGTAGTAAGTTTCCGGGACGAGCAGAGCAGGCCGGACTCATCAGAGACAGTCAGCCACCCGTTCAAACACTGGGGCACACTGTACACAGCAGGGAGCGAGGGGGCGGGGGCAGCTGGCCACAGCCGCTGGCTCGCGGTAAGAGTAGTAAGTTTCCGGGACGAGCAGAGCAGGCCGGACTCATCAGAGACAGTCAGCCACCCGTTCAAACACTGGGGCACACTGTACACAGCAGGGAGCGAGGGGGCGGGGGCAGCTGGCCACAGCCGCTGGCTCGCGGTAAGAGTAGTAAGTTTCCGGGACGAGCAGAGCAGGCCGGACTCATCAGAGACAGTCAGCCACCCGTTCAAACACTGGGGCACACTGTACACAGCAGGGAGCGAGGGGGCGGGGGCAGCTGGCCACAGCCGCTGGCTCGCGGTAAGAGTAGTAAGTTTCCGGGACGAGCAGAGCAGGCCGGACTCATCAGAGACAGTCAGCCACCCGTTCAAACACTGGGGCACACTGTACACAGCAGGGAGCGAGGGGGCGGGGGCAGCTGGCCACAGCCGCTGGCTCGCGGTAAGAGTAGTAAGTTTCCGGGACGAGCAGAGCAGGCCGGACTCATCAGAGACAGTCAGCCACCCGTTCAAACACTGGGGCACACTGTACACAGCAGGGAGCGAGGGGGCGGGGGCAGCTGGCCACAGCCGCTGGCTCGCGGTAAGAGTAGTAAGTTTCCGGGACGAGCAGAGCAGGCCGGACTCATCAGAGACAGTCAGCCACCCGTTCAAACACTGGGGCACACTGTACACAGCAGGGAGCGAGGGGGCGGGGGCAGCTGGCCACAGCCGCTGGCTCGCGGTAAGAGTAGTAAGTTTCCGGGACGAGCAGAGCAGGCCGGACTCATCAGAGACAGTCAGCCACCCGTTCAAACACTGGGGCACACTGTACACAGCAGGGAGCGAGGGGGCGGGGGCAGCTGGCCACAGCCGCTGGCTCGCGGTAAGAGTAGTAAGTTTCCGGGACGAGCAGAGCAGGCCGGACTCATCAGAGACAGTCAGCCACCCGTTCAAACACTGGGGCACACTGTACACAGCAGGGAGCGAGGGGGCGGGGGCAGCTGGCCACAGCCGCTGGCTCGCGGTAAGAGTAGTAAGTTTCCGGGACGAGCAGAGCAGGCCGGACTCATCAGAGACAGTCAGCCACCCGTTCAAACACTGGGGCACACTGTACACAGCAGGGAGCGAGGGGGCGGGGGCAGCTGGCCACAGCCGCTGGCTCGCGGTAAGAGTAGTAAGTTTCCGGGACGAGCAGAGCAGGCCGGACTCATCAGAGACAGTCAGCCACCCGTTCAAACACTGGGGCACACTGTACACAGCAGGGAGCGAGGGGGCGGGGGCAGCTGGCCACAGCCGCTGGCTCGCGGTAAGAGTAGTAAGTTTCCGGGACGAGCAGAGCAGGCCGGACTCATCAGAGACAGTCAGCCACCCGTTCAAACACTGGGGCACACTGTACACAGCAGGGAGCGAGGGGGCGGGGGCAGCTGGCCACAGCCGCTGGCTCGCGGTAAGAGTAGTAAGTTTCCGGGACGAGCAGAGCAGGCCGGACTCATCAGAGACAGTCAGCCACCCGTTCAAACACTGGGGCACACTGTACACAGCAGGGAGCGAGGGGGCGGGGGCAGCTGGCCACAGCCGCTGGCTCGCGGTAAGAGTAGTAAGTTTCCGGGACGAGCAGAGCAGGCCGGACTCATCAGAGACAGTCAGCCACCCGTTCAAACACTGGGGCACACTGTACACAGCAGGGAGCGAGGGGGCGGGGGCAGCTGGCCACAGCCGCTGGCTCGCGGTAAGAGTAGTAAGTTTCCGGGACGAGCAGAGCAGGCCGGACTCATCAGAGACAGTCAGCCACCCGTTCAAACACTGGGGCACACTGTACACAGCAGGGAGCGAGGGGGCGGGGGCAGCTGGCCACAGCCGCTGGCTCGCGGTAAGAGTAGTAAGTTTCCGGGACGAGCAGAGCAGGCCGGACTCATCAGAGACAGTCAGCCACCCGTTCAAACACTGGGGCACACTGTACACAGCAGGGAGCGAGGGGGCGGGGGCAGCTGGCCACAGCCGCTGGCTCGCGGTAAGAGTAGTAAGTTTCCGGGACGAGCAGAGCAGGCCGGACTCATCAGAGACAGTCAGCCACCCGTTCAAACACTGGGGCACACTGTACACAGCAGGGAGCGAGGGGGCGGGGGCAGCTGGCCACAGCCGCTGGCTCGCGGTAAGAGTAGTAAGTTTCCGGGACGAGCAGAGCAGGCCGGACTCATCAGAGACAGTCAGCCACCCGTTCAAACACTGGGGCACACTGTACACAGCAGGGAGCGAGGGGGCGGGGGCAGCTGGCCACAGCCGCTGGCTCGCGGTAAGAGTAGTAAGTTTCCGGGACGAGCAGAGCAGGCCGGACTCATCAGAGACAGTCAGCCACCCGTTCAAACACTGGGGCACACTGTACACAGCAGGGAGCGAGGGGGCGGGGGCAGCTGGCCACAGCCGCTGGCTCGCGGTAAGAGTAGTAAGTTTCCGGGACGAGCAGAGCAGGCCGGACTCATCAGAGACAGTCAGCCACCCGTTCAAACACTGGGGCACACTGTACACAGCAGGGAGCGAGGGGGCGGGGGCAGCTGGCCACAGCCGCTGGCTCGCGGTAAGAGTAGTAAGTTTCCGGGACGAGCAGAGCAGGCCGGACTCATCAGAGACAGTCAGCCACCCGTTCAAACACTGGGGCACACTGTACACAGCAGGGAGCGAGGGGGCGGGGGCAGCTGGCCACAGCCGCTGGCTCGCGGTAAGAGTAGTAAGTTTCCGGGACGAGCAGAGCAGGCCGGACTCATCAGAGACAGTCAGCCACCCGTTCAAACACTGGGGCACACTGTACACAGCAGGGAGCGAGGGGGCGGGGGCAGCTGGCCACAGCCGCTGGCTCGCGGTAAGAGTAGTAAGTTTCCGGGACGAGCAGAGCAGGCCGGACTCATCAGAGACAGTCAGCCACCCGTTCAAACACTGGGGCACACTGTACACAGCAGGGAGCGAGGGGGCGGGGGCAGCTGGCCACAGCCGCTGGCTCGCGGTAAGAGTAGTAAGTTTCCGGGACGAGCAGAGCAGGCCGGACTCATCAGAGACAGTCAGCCACCCGTTCAAACACTGGGGCACACTGTACACAGCAGGGAGCGAGGGGGCGGGGGCAGCTGGCCACAGCCGCTGGCTCGCGGTAAGAGTAGTAAGTTTCCGGGACGAGCAGAGCAGGCCGGACTCATCAGAGACAGTCAGCCACCCGTTCAAACACTGGGGCACACTGTACACAGCAGGGAGCGAGGGGGCGGGGGCAGCTGGCCACAGCCGCTGGCTCGCGGTAAGAGTAGTAAGTTTCCGGGACGAGCAGAGCAGGCCGGACTCATCAGAGACAGTCAGCCACCCGTTCAAACACTGGGGCACACTGTACACAGCAGGGAGCGAGGGGGCGGGGGCAGCTGGCCACAGCCGCTGGCTCGCGGTAAGAGTAGTAAGTTTCCGGGACGAGCAGAGCAGGCCGGACTCATCAGAGACAGTCAGCCACCCGTTCAAACACTGGGGCACACTGTACACAGCAGGGAGCGAGGGGGCGGGGGCAGCTGGCCACAGCCGCTGGCTCGCGGTAAGAGTAGTAAGTTTCCGGGACGAGCAGAGCAGGCCGGACTCATCAGAGACAGTCAGCCACCCGTTCAAACACTGGGGCACACTGTACACAGCAGGGAGCGAGGGGGCGGGGGCAGCTGGCCACAGCCGCTGGCTCGCGGTAAGAGTAGTAAGTTTCCGGGACGAGCAGAGCAGGCCGGACTCATCAGAGACAGTCAGCCACCCGTTCAAACACTGGGGCACACTGTACACAGCAGGGAGCGAGGGGGCGGGGGCAGCTGGCCACAGCCGCTGGCTCGCGGTAAGAGTAGTAAGTTTCCGGGACGAGCAGAGCAGGCCGGACTCATCAGAGACAGTCAGCCACCCGTTCAAACACTGGGGCACACTGTACACAGCAGGGAGCGAGGGGGCGGGGGCAGCTGGCCACAGCCGCTGGCTCGCGGTAAGAGTAGTAAGTTTCCGGGACGAGCAGAGCAGGCCGGACTCATCAGAGACAGTCAGCCACCCGTTCAAACACTGGGGCACACTGTACACAGCAGGGAGCGAGGGGGCGGGGGCAGCTGGCCACAGCCGCTGGCTCGCGGTAAGAGTAGTAAGTTTCCGGGACGAGCAGAGCAGGCCGGACTCATCAGAGACAGTCAGCCACCCGTTCAAACACTGGGGCACACTGTACACAGCAGGGAGCGAGGGGGCGGGGGCAGCTGGCCACAGCCGCTGGCTCGCGGTAAGAGTAGTAAGTTTCCGGGACGAGCAGAGCAGGCCGGACTCATCAGAGACAGTCAGCCACCCGTTCAAACACTGGGGCACACTGTACACAGCAGGGAGCGAGGGGGCGGGGGCAGCTGGCCACAGCCGCTGGCTCGCGGTAAGAGTAGTAAGTTTCCGGGACGAGCAGAGCAGGCCGGACTCATCAGAGACAGTCAGCCACCCGTTCAAACACTGGGGCACACTGTACACAGCAGGGAGCGAGGGGGCGGGGGCAGCTGGCCACAGCCGCTGGCTCGCGGTAAGAGTAGTAAGTTTCCGGGACGAGCAGAGCAGGCCGGACTCATCAGAGACAGTCAGCCACCCGTTCAAACACTGGGGCACACTGTACACAGCAGGGAGCGAGGGGGCGGGGGCAGCTGGCCACAGCCGCTGGCTCGCGGTAAGAGTAGTAAGTTTCCGGGACGAGCAGAGCAGGCCGGACTCATCAGAGACAGTCAGCCACCCGTTCAAACACTGGGGCACACTGTACACAGCAGGGAGCGAGGGGGCGGGGGCAGCTGGCCACAGCCGCTGGCTCGCGGTAAGAGTAGTAAGTTTCCGGGACGAGCAGAGCAGGCCGGACTCATCAGAGACAGTCAGCCACCCGTTCAAACACTGGGGCACACTGTACACAGCAGGGAGCGAGGGGGCGGGGGCAGCTGGCCACAGCCGCTGGCTCGCGGTAAGAGTAGTAAGTTTCCGGGACGAGCAGAGCAGGCCGGACTCATCAGAGACAGTCAGCCACCCGTTCAAACACTGGGGCACACTGTACACAGCAGGGAGCGAGGGGGCGGGGGCAGCTGGCCACAGCCGCTGGCTCGCGGTAAGAGTAGTAAGTTTCCGGGACGAGCAGAGCAGGCCGGACTCATCAGAGACAGTCAGCCACCCGTTCAAACACTGGGGCACACTGTACACAGCAGGGAGCGAGGGGGCGGGGGCAGCTGGCCACAGCCGCTGGCTCGCGGTAAGAGTAGTAAGTTTCCGGGACGAGCAGAGCAGGCCGGACTCATCAGAGACAGTCAGCCACCCGTTCAAACACTGGGGCACACTGTACACAGCAGGGAGCGAGGGGGCGGGGGCAGCTGGCCACAGCCGCTGGCTCGCGGTAAGAGTAGTAAGTTTCCGGGACGAGCAGAGCAGGCCGGACTCATCAGAGACAGTCAGCCACCCGTTCAAACACTGGGGCACACTGTACACAGCAGGGAGCGAGGGGGCGGGGGCAGCTGGCCACAGCCGCTGGCTCGCGGTAAGAGTAGTAAGTTTCCGGGACGAGCAGAGCAGGCCGGACTCATCAGAGACAGTCAGCCACCCGTTCAAACACTGGGGCACACTGTACACAGCAGGGAGCGAGGGGGCGGGGGCAGCTGGCCACAGCCGCTGGCTCGCGGTAAGAGTAGTAAGTTTCCGGGACGAGCAGAGCAGGCCGGACTCATCAGAGACAGTCAGCCACCCGTTCAAACACTGGGGCACACTGTACACAGCAGGGAGCGAGGGGGCGGGGGCAGCTGGCCACAGCCGCTGGCTCGCGGTAAGAGTAGTAAGTTTCCGGGACGAGCAGAGCAGGCCGGACTCATCAGAGACAGTCAGCCACCCGTTCAAACACTGGGGCACACTGTACACAGCAGGGAGCGAGGGGGCGGGGGCAGCTGGCCACAGCCGCTGGCTCGCGGTAAGAGTAGTAAGTTTCCGGGACGAGCAGAGCAGGCCGGACTCATCAGAGACAGTCAGCCACCCGTTCAAACACTGGGGCACACTGTACACAGCAGGGAGCGAGGGGGCGGGGGCAGCTGGCCACAGCCGCTGGCTCGCGGTAAGAGTAGTAAGTTTCCGGGACGAGCAGAGCAGGCCGGACTCATCAGAGACAGTCAGCCACCCGTTCAAACACTGGGGCACACTGTACACAGCAGGGAGCGAGGGGGCGGGGGCAGCTGGCCACAGCCGCTGGCTCGCGGTAAGAGTAGTAAGTTTCCGGGACGAGCAGAGCAGGCCGGACTCATCAGAGACAGTCAGCCACCCGTTCAAACACTGGGGCACACTGTACACAGCAGGGAGCGAGGGGGCGGGGGCAGCTGGCCACAGCCGCTGGCTCGCGGTAAGAGTAGTAAGTTTCCGGGACGAGCAGAGCAGGCCGGACTCATCAGAGACAGTCAGCCACCCGTTCAAACACTGGGGCACACTGTACACAGCAGGGAGCGAGGGGGCGGGGGCAGCTGGCCACAGCCGCTGGCTCGCGGTAAGAGTAGTAAGTTTCCGGGACGAGCAGAGCAGGCCGGACTCATCAGAGACAGTCAGCCACCCGTTCAAACACTGGGGCACACTGTACACAGCAGGGAGCGAGGGGGCGGGGGCAGCTGGCCACAGCCGCTGGCTCGCGGTAAGAGTAGTAAGTTTCCGGGACGAGCAGAGCAGGCCGGACTCATCAGAGACAGTCAGCCACCCGTTCAAACACTGGGGCACACTGTACACAGCAGGGAGCGAGGGGGCGGGGGCAGCTGGCCACAGCCGCTGGCTCGCGGTAAGAGTAGTAAGTTTCCGGGACGAGCAGAGCAGGCCGGACTCATCAGAGACAGTCAGCCACCCGTTCAAACACTGGGGCACACTGTACACAGCAGGGAGCGAGGGGGCGGGGGCAGCTGGCCACAGCCGCTGGCTCGCGGTAAGAGTAGTAAGTTTCCGGGACGAGCAGAGCAGGCCGGACTCATCAGAGACAGTCAGCCACCCGTTCAAACACTGGGGCACACTGTACACAGCAGGGAGCGAGGGGGCGGGGGCAGCTGGCCACAGCCGCTGGCTCGCGGTAAGAGTAGTAAGTTTCCGGGACGAGCAGAGCAGGCCGGACTCATCAGAGACAGTCAGCCACCCGTTCAAACACTGGGGCACACTGTACACAGCAGGGAGCGAGGGGGCGGGGGCAGCTGGCCACAGCCGCTGGCTCGCGGTAAGAGTAGTAAGTTTCCGGGACGAGCAGAGCAGGCCGGACTCATCAGAGACAGTCAGCCACCCGTTCAAACACTGGGGCACACTGTACACAGCAGGGAGCGAGGGGGCGGGGGCAGCTGGCCACAGCCGCTGGCTCGCGGTAAGAATAGTAAGTTTCCGGGACGAGCAGAGCAGGCCGGACTCATCAGAGACAGTCAGCCACCCGTTCAAACACTGGGGCACACTGTACACAGCAGGGAGCGAGGGGGCGGGGGCAGCTGGCCACAGCCGCTGGCTCGCGGTAAGAATAGTAAGTTTCCGGGACGAGCAGAGCAGGCCGGACTCATCAGAGACAGTCAGCCACCCGTTCAAACACTGGGGCACACTGTACACAGCAGGGAGCGAGGGGGCGGGGGCAGCTGGCCACAGCCGCTGGCTCGCGGTAAGAGTAGTAAGTTTCCGGGACGAGCAGAGCAGGCCGGACTCATCAGAGACAGTCAGCCACCCGTTCAAACACTGGGGCACACTGTACACAGCAGGGAGCGAGGGGGGGGGGGCAGCTGGCCACAGCCGCTGGCTCGCGGTAAGAGTAGTAAGTTTCCGGGACGAGCAGAGCAGGCCGGACTCATCAGAGACAGTCAGCCACCCGTTCAAACACTGGGGCACACTGTACACAGCAGGGAGCGAGGGGGCGGGGGCAGCTGGCCACAGCCGCTGGCTCGCGGTAAGAATAGTAAGTTTCCGGGACGAGCAGAGCAGGCCGGACTCATCAGAGACAGTCAGCCACCCGTTCAAACACTGGGGCACACTGTACACAGCAGGGAGCGAGGGGGCGGGGGCAGCTGGCCACAGCCGCTGGCTCGCGGTAAGAGTAGTAAGTTTCCGGGACGAGCAGAGCAGGCCGGACTCATCAGAGACAGTCAGCCACCCGTTCAAACACTGGGGCACACTGTACACAGCAGGGAGCGAGGGGGCGGGGGCAGCTGGCCACAGCCGCTGGCTCGCGGTAAGAGTAGTAAGTTTCCGGGACGAGCAGAGCAGGCCGGACTCATCAGAGACAGTCAGCCACCCGTTCAAACACTGGGGCACACTGTACACAGCAGGGAGCGAGGGGGCGGGGGCAGCTGGCCACAGCCGCTGGCTCGCGGTAAGAGTAGTAAGTTTCGGGACGAGCAGAGCAGGCCGGACTCATCAGAGACAGTCAGCCACCCGTTCAAACACTGGGGCACACTGTACACAGCAGGGAGCGAGGGGGCGGGGGCAGCTGGCCACAGCCGCTGGCTCGCGGTAAGAGTAGTAAGTTTCCGGGACGAGCAGAGCAGGCCGGACTCATCAGAGACAGTCAGCCACCCGTTCAAACACTGGGGCACACTGTACACAGCAGGGAGCGAGGGGGCGGGGGCAGCTGGCCACAGCCGCTGGCTCGCGGTAAGAGTAGTAAGTTTCCGGGACGAGCAGAGCAGGCCGGACTCATCAGAGACAGTCAGCCACCCGTTCAAACACTGGGGCACACTGTACACAGCAGGGAGCGAGGGGGCGGGGGCAGCTGGCCACAGCCGCTGGCTCGCGGTAAGAATAGTAAGTTTCCGGGACGAGCAGAGCAGGCCGGACTCATCAGAGACAGTCAGCCACCCGTTCAAACACTGGGGCACACTGTACACAGCAGGGAGCGAGGGGGCGGGGGCAGCTGGCCACAGCCGCTGGCTCGCGGTAAGAATAGTAAGTTTCCGGGACGAGCAGAGCAGGCCGGACTCATCAGAGACAGTCAGCCACCCGTTCAAACACTGGGGCACACTGTACACAGCAGGGAGCGAGGGGGCGGGGGCAGCTGGCCACAGCCGCTGGCTCGCGGTAAGAGTAGTAAGTTTCCGGGACGAGCAGAGCAGGCCGGACTCATCAGAGACAGTCAGCCACCCGTTCAAACACTGGGGCACACTGTACACAGCAGGGAGCGAGGGGGCGGGGGCAGCTGGCCACAGCCGCTGGCTCGCGGTAAGAATAGTAAGTTTCCGGGACGAGCAGAGCAGGCCGGACTCATCAGAGACAGTCAGCCACCCGTTCAAACACTGGGGCACACTGTACACAGCAGGGAGCGAGGGGGCGGGGGCAGCTGGCCACAGCCGCTGGCTCGCGGTAAGAATAGTAAGTTTCCGGGACGAGCAGAGCAGGCCGGACTCATCAGAGACAGTCAGCCACCCGTTCAAACACTGGGGCACACTGTACACAGCAGGGAGCGAGGGGGCGGGGGCAGCTGGCCACAGCCGCTGGCTCGCGGTAAGAATAGTAAGTTTCCGGGACGAGCAGAGCAGGCCGGACTCATCAGAGACAGTCAGCCACCCGTTCAAACACTGGGGCACACTGTACACAGCAGGGAGCGAGGGGGCGGGGGCAGCTGGCCACAGCCGCTGGCTCGCGGTAAGAATAGTAAGTTTCCGGACGAGCAGAGCAGGCCGGACTCATCAGAGACAGTCAGCCACCCGTTCAAACACTGGGGCACACTGTACACAGCAGGGAGCGAGGGGGCGGGGGCAGCTGGCCACAGCCGCTGGCTCGCGGTAAGAATAGTAAGTTTCCGGGACGAGCAGAGCAGGCCGGACTCATCAGAGACAGTCAGCCACCCGTTCAAACACTGGGGCACACTGTACACAGCAGGGAGCGAGGGGCGGGGGCAGCTGGCCACAGCCGCTGGCTCGCGGTAAGAATAGTAAGTTTCCGGGACGAGCAGAGCAGGCCGGACTCATCAGAGACAGTCAGCCACCCGTTCAAACACTGGGGCACACTGTACACAGCAGGGAGCGAGGGGGCGGGGGCAGCTGGCACAGCCGCTGGCTCGCGGTAAGAATAGTAAGTTTCCGGGACGAGCAGAGCAGGCCGGACTCATCAGAGACAGTCAGCCACCCGTTCAAACACTGGGGCACACTGTACACAGCAGGGAGCGAGGGGGCGGGGGCAGCTGGCCACAGCCGCTGGCTCGCGGTAAGAATAGTAAGTTTCCGGGACGAGCAGAGCAGGCCGGACTCATCAGAGACAGTCAGCCACCCGTTCAAACACTGGGGCACACTGTACACAGCAGGGAGCGAGGGGCGGGGGCAGCTGGCCACAGCCGCTGGCTCGCGGTAAGAATAGTAAGTTTCCGGGACGAGCAGAGCAGGCCGGACTCATCAGAGACAGTCAGCCACCCGTTCAAACACTGGGGCACACTGTACACAGCAGGGAGCGAGGGGGCGGGGGCAGCTGGCCACAGCCGCTGGCTCGCGGTAAGAATAGTAAGTTTCCGGGACGAGCAGAGCAGGCCGGACTCATCAGAGACAGTCAGCCACCGTTCAAACACTGGGGCACACTGTACACAGCAGGAGAGGAGGGGGCGGGGGCAGCTGGCCACAGCCGCTGGCTCGCGGTAAGAATAGTAAGTTTCGGGACGAGCAGAGCAGGCCGGACTCATCAGAGACAGTCAGCCACCGTTCAAACCACTGGGGCACACTGTACACAGCAGGGAGCGAGGGGGGGGGGGGCAGCTGGCCACAGCCGCTGGCTCGCGGTAAGAATAGTAAGTTTCCGGGACGAGCAGAGCAGGCCGGACTCATCAGAGACAGTCAGCCACCCGTTCAAACACTGGGGCACACTGTACACAGCAGGGAGCGAGGGGGCGGGGGCAGCTGGCCACAGCCGCTGGCTCGCGGTAAGAATAGTAAGTTCCGGGACGAGCAGAGCAGGCCGGACTCATCAGAGACAGTCAGCCACCCGTTCAAACACTGGGGCACACTGTACACAGCAGGGAGCGAGGGGGCGGGGGCAGCTGGCCACAGCAGCTGGCTCGCGGTAAGAATAGTAAGTTTCCGGACGAGCAGAGCAGGCCGGAATCATCAGAGACAGTCAGCCACCCGTTCAAACACTGGGGCACACTGTACACAGCAGGGAGCGAGGGGGCGGGGGCAGCTGGCCACAGCCGCTGGCTCGCGGTAAGAATAGTAAGTTTCGGACGAGCAGAGCAGGCCGGACTCATCAGAGACAGTCAGCCACCGTTCAAACACGGGGCACACTGTACACAGCAGGGAGCGAGGGGGGCGGGGGCAGCTGGCCACAGCCGCTGGCTCGCGGTAAGAATAGTAAGTTTCCGGGACGAGCAGAGCAGGCCGGAATCATCAGAGACAGTCAGCCACCCGTTCAAACACTGGGGCACACTGTACACAGCAGGGAGCGAGGGGGGGGGGCAGCTGGCCACAGCCGCTGGCTCGCGGTAAGATAGTAAGTTTCCGGGACGAGCAGAGCAGGCCGGACTCATCAGAGACAGTCAGCCACCCGTTCAAACACTGGGGCACACTGTACACAGCAGGAGGGGGGCGGGGGCAGCTGGCCACACCGCTGGCTCGCGGTAAGAATAGTAAGTTTCCGGGACGAGCAGAGCAGGCCGGACTCATCAGAGACAGTCAGCCACCAGTTCAAACACTGGGGCACACTGTACACAGCAGGGAGCGAGGGGGCGGGGGCAGCTGGCCACAGCCGCTGGCTCGCGGTAAGAATAGTAAGTTGTTCGGGACGAGCAGAGCAGGCGGACTCATCAGAGACAGTCAGCCACGTTCAAAACACTGGGGCACACTGTACACAGCAGGGAGCGAGGGGGCGGGGGCAGCTGGCCACAGCCGCTGGCTCGCGGTAAGAATAGTAAGTTTCCGGGACGAGCAGAGCAGGCCGGACTCATCAGAGACAGTCAGCACACCGTTCAAACACTGGGGCACACTGTACACAGCAGGGAGCGGGGGGCGGGGGCAGCTGGCCACAGCCGCTGGCTCGCGGTAAGAATAGTAAGTTTCCGGGACGAGCAGAGCAGGCCGGACTCATCAGAGACAGTCAGCCACCCGTTCAAACACTGGGGCACACTGTACACAGCAGGGAGCGAGGGGGGGGGCAGCTGGCCACAGCCGCTGGCTCGCGGTAAGAATAGTAAGTTTCCGGGACGAGCAGAGCAGGCCGGACTCATCAGAGACAGTCAGCCAACCCGTTCAAACACTGGGGCACACTGTACACAGCAGGGAGCGAGGGGGGCGGGGCAGTGGCCACAGCGCTGGCTCGCGGTAAGAATAGTAAGTTTCCGGGACGAGCAGAGCAGGCCGGACTCATCAGAGACAGTCAGCACCCGTTCAAACACTGGGGCACACTGTACACAGCAGGGAGCGAGGGGGGCGGGGGCAGCTGGCCACAGCCGCTGGCTCGCGGTAAGAATAGTAAGTTTCCGGGACGAGCAGAGCAGGCCGGACTCATCAGAGACAGTCAGCCACCCGTTCAAACACTGGGGCACACTGTAACAGCAGGGAGCGAGGGGGCGGGGGCAGCTGGCACAGCCGCTGGCTCGCGGTAAGAATAGTAAGTTTCCGGACGAGCAGAGAGCAGGACGGACTCATCAGAGACAGTCAGCCACCGTTCAAACACTGGGGCACACTGTACACAGCAGGGAGCGAGGGGGCGGGGGCAGCTGGCCACAGCCGCTGGCTCGCGGTAAGAATAGTAAGTTTCCGGGACGAGCAGAGCAGGCCGGACTCATCAGAGACAGTCAGCCACCCGTTCAAACATGGGGCACACTGTACACAGCAGGGAGCGAGGGGGCGGGGGCAGCTGGCCACAGCCGCTGGCTCGCGGTAAGAATAGTAAGTTTCCGGGACGAGCAGAGCAGGGCGGACTCATCAGAGACAGTCAGCACCCGTTCAAACACTGGGGCACACTGTACACAGCAGGGGAGCGAGGGGGCGGGGGCAGCTGGCCACAGCCGCTGGCTCGCGGTAAGAATAGTAAGTTTCCGGACGAGCAGAGCAGGCGGACTCATCAGAGACAGTCAGCCACCCGTTCAAACACTGGGGCACACTGTACACAGCAGGGAGCGGGGGCGGGGGCAGTGGCCACAGCCGCTGGCTCGCGGTAAGAATAGTAAGTTTCCGGGACGAGCAGAGCAGGCCGGACTCTCAGAGACAGTCAGCCACCGTTCAAACACTTGGGCACACTGTACACAGCAGGGAGCGAGGGGGCGGGGGCAGCTGGCCACAGACGCTGGCTCGCGGTAAGAATAGTAAGTTTCGGGACGAGCAGAGCAG